>CAUYON010076056.1:0-84200 GCA_963573935.1 Arctocebus calabarensis
GAATCCAGCCCGGGCCCGCCAAACAACTACGAATGCAACCAAAAAATGGCTGGGCGTTGTGGTGGGCACCTGTAGTCCTAGCTTCTTGGGAGGTGGAGGCAAGAGACTCGCTTGAGCCCAGGAATTGGAGGTTGCTGTGAGCTGTGATGCCACAGCACTCTATCCAGGGTGACAGCTTGAGACTCTGTCTCAAAAAAAAAAAAAAAAAGGAAACGTTCTGAAGTACATTCATTAGTTTACTTGGTTCTCACAATCACTAATTCATGAGGTAGGAAGGGTAAACATTATTTTTCTGGATTTACAAAAGACGTGCCTCATCACTTAAAAATCTGAACTTTTTTGGCTCAAGGTCACCCAGCTGGTGAGCAATGAAGCCAGGACTTAAAACTCAGATTTCCTGACTCAGGGTAGCACTCCTTCCAACATAACTTGCTGCCTTTCCAAGAGTGTCACTATGCCTTTGCCAGGGAGCAGTTATGCAGAATTAATGTGCTACAAAATAAGTCAATCCAAAGAATGACTCTTCAACTCCAAATTCCAAGGGGGTGGAACCACAGAACATTAAAATATTCCAAACCAGCCTTCCCACTCGGCTAGTTATAATACTACGAATTCAGAACCTCAACAGAGAAGCTAGAAATAAAGCTAGTCCCTTAGAGTATCATCCTCACTTCCACTCAGCTACCCTAACTAAGGCCATAATCTTAATATTGAAAGAAACCTCTACAATCTCTGTCCTCATTGTGACTCTGATCTGGGATAACTCTTAACCTCCAATTTCAGTGAAAGAACTATTCTTCCTTCTTTTCAAAGCCAGTTTTCTACATTCTCAGAGAATTGATTCTATCAATTATCCCTTCCCCTCTTTTAACTTCATATTTTCCTTTTTCATTACTGTTTTTTCCTCACCTCCAAAATACCATTCAACACTTTCCTTTCAATCCATCTCCTCTAGCTCATGTCCTACCTGAGCTAGAAAGATTCTGCAAAGAATGATCTACATTAATTGTCTCTCCACTTTCCAACCTCTGATGTATTCCTGCTCCAAGTTAGTTTATATCCCACCGTTCCACCAAAACTATTCTTATCAAGATCACCAATAACCTTCCAGAGCTAAATCTCCCCTTTAGTCCCACTGTACTCCATCTCTGAGCAGTTGAGACTGCTAACTACAGCTCCTTTGCAGCTCTTCTCCTTTGGCTTCTGTGAGACCAGTGTTCTGGTGTTCTTCAGAGACCCCCATTTTTCCAATGCATTGCCTTTCATTTCATTTTATCTTTCCGGACAGGGATTCATTCTGTCACCCAGGTAGGCAGAAGTGTAGTAGTGTAGTTATAGCTCACCACAACCTCAAACTCCTGGGCTCAAAGTGATCTTCCTGCCTCAGTCTCCCAATTAGCTGATACTATAGGTGTATACCACCATACTCAGCTAAGTTTTTTTATTTTCAGATAAGTTTTTTAAAAAAGTTTTTTGTAGAAACGAGGTCTAACTATGTCGCCTAGGCTGGTCTTGAACTCCTGAGCTAAAGCAATTCTCCTGTCTCAGCCTCCCCAAATGCTAGGATTATAGGTGTGAGCCAACATGACTGGCAATTTTTTGTCCTTTAAATGGTAGTGTTTTTGAGTATGTTTTTCTTCCTGAATAGTCTCTATTTCCTCCAAGTCCCTGTTTCTTTTCTACATTTAAACCTGACTTTTGTATTAGAAGTTTTCCAGACACTCATGTTTAAAAGCAATGCCCTAGGAATCTAACTATAAACTCTATATGCAGACGTGGGCCTGCTGGCTGTTGTCTTCACTGAGAGCGATGGAGTTGGACCATATAGCTGGGAAACACACACATCAGTACTATTAAGTCTTTCCCCTTTGGCTGTTCAAACCATGGAGGAAGGACAGATGAAGCTCAAGATTGAGTATATGTGTGAACTTCCAGTTAACCTCCCTTATTTCAATATAGAATTCTTACCTGCAAGTGTGATTGCTCTCCCTAATCTAGAGATAGTCAATATTACTTTCTTCAGAAGACAAACCTCCAGTCTCCTGCTGGAGCAAGGCAATTGCCAGGTTATGTGAATTAAGTTGGAAATCTAAAGGTGTAATTGCTTTGTAAACAATTTAAAAGGGATTATAACCCAGTTTACATATTCATCTTCTCTACTTTCCAGTGTGATCAAATTTTAAGGCTTTGGGGAGTTCTGCAGTGTAAAACAGGTTGTTATCTGGCTACCGTACCACTGCAAGTTTAGGAGCTTGTTTTCTCCAGTCTGCTAAGGCTCCTCCTCATCACTCTGCTTTCTAACTTCTAAAATCTTGCTACTGTTTCCCCCTACTCCTTGTGAGTTTATGCATTTAAAAAAAAAATACCTTTTTTAAACGGTGAATCCATACTGAACTTCAGAGTCAAGGCATTCTATGATAGATATACTCTTATTTGACAATGTGAATGTTACTGTTTTTGCATTATTATTATTATCATTGCTCATTAATAAAAAAATACCTTTCCCTGATGTCTTTGTAGTCTGGGGAAGTATAGTCAATCTACTATTTTAAGCCCTCAACATTCTTTGCCTGAATTACTATAACAGTTTCCTAGCCCATCTTTCTGCCTTTGAACTACCTCATTCAATCCAAGATCACACAGATAATGGGTGGTAGTAAATAGATTCACAGCCATGTCTCTTCAAGCCTGTTCATTATAAATCTTGTCCAGTTTTTCCAAACCTATCTCATTCCTTGATTATCTCACAAGAGTCTGGGATTGTTTCCCCAGGAATAGAGTGCCAAGCAGATCTTATTAAGCCTTGAAATCTTCAAGGAAGATGGAGGCAACTATCTTGAAGCTGGTGTGCCTGGTGGAAGTCTCCAGGAACCTACCTTGGCCTGACACAGCAGATCCTGGAGTTCGGTCAGGTTTAATTCCAGAGGCTGAATCTGTTTGGTCCTCATTTCAACGTCCCGTAACAAAGACAGATAGTATACTAGCTTTTCGTCATGTTCTAAACAGAGTCGACGGTTAAATACATTCTGTGAAGTCAAAGAGAAAACTCAGTCTGACATTCTCCTTTAAGTTGGCTTTTAAAGCAAGCAGGTTTCTTGTTAGACAAAACTTTTACTAAACATGGGGTCAAATAAAATAAAACATGTCTTTTTTTTTTTTTGAGACAGAGCCTCAAGCTGTCACGCTGAATAGAGTGCAGTGGCATCACAGCTCACAGCAACCTCCAATTCCTGGGCTCAAGCGAGTTTCTTGCCCCCGCCTCCCAAGTAACTGGGACTACAGGCGCCCACCACAACACCTGGCCATTTTTTTGTTTTGGTTGCAGCCGATGTTGTTGTTTGGCGGCCCGGGTTGGATTCGAACCTGCCAGCTCAGGTGTACGTGGCTGGCGCCTTAGCCCGTTGAGCCACAGGGTGCCGAGCCAAAACATGCCATTTTTTAAAGTCATTTCAAGTCAGGTGTTGTGGTAGGAGCCAGTAGTCCCAGCTACTTGGGAGGCCGAGGCAAGAGAATCACTTAAGCCCAGGAATTGGAGGTTGCTATGCGCTGTGATGCCACAGCACTCTACTGAGGGTGACATAGTGAGACTCTGTCCCGGAAAAAAAAAAAAAAAGTCATTTCAAATCAGTAGATAAATGTGATTTTACTAATTTCTTCAAAGAGGGGAACCTGGCTCAGTGCCTGTAGTTCAGTGGTTAGGTGCCGGCCACATATTCTGGGGCTGGCAAGTTCAAACCTGGCCTGGGCCAGCTAAACAACAATGACAACTACAACAAAAAATACCCGGGTGTTGTGGTGGGCGCCTGTAGTCCCATCTACTTGGGAGACTTAGGAAAGAGAATTGCTTAAGCCCAAGAGTTTGAGGTTGCTGTGAGCTATGATGCCATAGCACTCTAAGGAGGACAACATAGTGAGACTCTGTCTCCAAAAAAAAAAAAAAGAAAAAAAAAATAAGAGGAGAACCTCATAATTATCAATCTTTAAGTATAATTTTACAAAAACATCCTAAAGCTATTCTGATTTTAGATATTTCCCAGTACCTCAAATAAGCTCTACTGTTAGTTTCTAATTTAAAATTCTTGCACATTTTCAAAAGATATTCAGGGCCAATGTCTAATTTTCCAACACTGTATTACAAACAGATGATGAATTAAAGTTATATCTTAAAGAATCATTCACACATATATAAACTCTGTATCCAGCTAAAAATTTTAGCATTAAACCAGTTAGGTCTTTAAAGAAAATGCAAACACATCGCTGGGAAACTTACTTGAGTTGCTCTGAGAGGCTCTGGGTTGACATCTTCATTTCTCTTTCTCCCGGGTACAACATTAAAGGGAGTTTGTTCACTACCAGGGCTCTCTGCAAGTCTCTCCTGTTGTGACTTCTCATCTTTCTTCATTGTAGAGCATAATGTTAGGGACACTGTCTTTTCTTCACTAGTGATGGCATCCTGTTCCTCTGGAGGAAGGGACACTGAGACTCCAGGACTCCTCTGAGCCACTATGTCTTCAACAGACCCTACTTCTGAACCTGTAACCCCTGCAGGGTTTGCCATTTCTAGACACTTCTCACTAATTATTTCCTGCATTCTGGCAAGTTCATGGTCACTTTTGCTGTCCTGATGATGAAGGTCCTTTCTGTCTGAGAATTCTAGATAATTTTCTTCTTTTGTATCTACTCCAGACACTTTAATTTCTTTCAAATTAAGAGCTCTTGTTGGGTCAAAAGTTACTTCTTGGTATGACTTTTCTTTATACTCATTAGATGAGAAAACCAGATCTTTGGTTTCCTTAGTCTCAGAAGTAACATGAGAACCTTGGTAATAGCTGGTCTCCTGTCTGATGGTCCCTTGGAAAGACTTGTCTATTTTAGATATTTGGGATGTATCTATAACTTGGGCTTTTTTAATTGATTCCTGGTAGTACAACCCTTCAGGTTTTGGGGTCATAGAAGGGAATGGTTCCCTCTGGGTCCCATAAGTCATTTCTTGAGATAAATCTTTGTCTTGTTTTAAAGTCAAGCAAAGACTTAAATTTTTTACTACCCCTTCCTTGGCCTGTTTAGAGCTGAAGAACATTAAAGTACCTTGATTTTTTACAGAAATTCCTTTGGGAATCATTTGAGTAGAAGGGTCTTCAATTTTACCAACAGTAGACAATTCCATTTCCCTATCAGCTTCTTTCCCTTTTTCACTTAGAGTCATTTCCATAGGCTGACTCTTTACCATGGAGTTACACTCATCTCTAATTGCAGTTTTCTGATTCAACTTTTCTTCAGCTGATCTGCAAGTTTTGGCACTTTCTTCTACATTCATCTCCTCCTTTTCATTCTCACTGTTTACCCTGGTATTCACTTGTTGCTGCATAACCTGCTCACTCAGCAATTTGCCTGTGTGTTGCTCCTCTGAAATCATTTTCCCTTGATTTTCTTTTATTTCTCCAGAATCTAAATGTGAGGCAGACTGCTTCATGTGAGAGACATTTTCTGTTTGTGTCACTACTTTTCCCTGCTCTTCATTTATATCTTTTTCCATGGTATTTTGAGTCTCCTCTTTGAGTTTAAAATCACAAACTTCAGAGTGAGGGTGTGTTATTGACACCTGGCCTGAGGATTTACCTTTAAAGTGATGCGAAATGATGGTGCTGACAAAGTCTGTAGCATCTGCACATTTTTCCCACTCATCTTGATCCTTGTACCCCAGTTCCTTTAATGAAATTTCCTTGCTCTTTTCTGCCTGCTCCCTATCAGAAATTCTCACTTGTACCTTTTCCTGGGCAGATTTACTTTCAATTTGCAATAATCTCTCACTTTCTCCTTTATCACAATGCATTTGAACAGTCTGATTACAAGCAATAAACATTTCCTTTCCTAGAAATTCATTCTTTAACTCAGATACCTCAATTCCACCTTCCTTTTCAGTCTGAGCCCTTTGATTATTTAATTTTGAAGTATCTATTTGGATCACAGTTGCTAGTTCAGGGCTAATCAACCCTTTCTCAATAGCTTCCTTTAAAGTCACTCTCTGATCATTAAATATGTCAACAATTCCTCCATTTAATACCTGCTGAGATGCAATAATTCTGAACATGTTTTCATCCAGCAATTTCTGTTCCAAAGCTGATCCCAATGTCAGTCTTTTTCCTGTAGCACTATCTATGATTCCACCACTATTTGCCTGAGCTTCCAGGACCTTTAGTGTAGGTGCAAAATCTAATTTTCCAAGCTGAACTGCTTGTGACAATGTAAGCACTCTGTCACTCATCTCATCTTTAATGTCTGAGAAGGGAATTACTTCTAGATATCTCTGGCCAGATTCAACATCAATCTTACATTTCTTTACTAATTCTGAATAGGGAACAATTCTATAATTCTCAGGATCTATAATCCCATTCATCATTCCCAAAGGCAATACTGCTTTGTTAGTTAACAGTCCTTCCTTTTTAGCTTCTGCCAAGGTCAATCTCTGGCCAGAAATGAGATCCACAAAGTTTCCAGAAAAGGCTTGAATTTCTTGAATTTCTCTTTTCAAGTCTGGGGTAATAAGACCTAATTTTATGGCTTTAGGAAGGGAAATAGGTTCCTTTGTTTCAGGATGAGAAAACTGATGGAGGTTTAAGTTCTCAACTTTTTTGAGTTGCTTGGCTAAATCTTCACCTATTAAGCCATGTTTAAAGGCATTATCAACAGAAAGTCTCATCCCAGATACATGGTGAAAGATACCTCCATCCACCAACTGCTTAGTCAACAAATGAATGGCCTCCTCTCTCTCCAAAAGACCTCTGTCAATAGACTGTACAACTGTTAAAGGAGCTTTGTTGTCAGGGTCTATAAATCCTGTTGTTTCCATTTGTAAACTAATTAATCTCTCCCTAACAGTTTTTTCAGCATCTCTGCCTTTGGAAGCTTTCTCCAGATTTATAAGCTCTATTTGGTCAGCACTGTCCACCAAGCCAAGATTTGAGGCCAAAGTTACTGAAACTTTTTTGCCTCGTTTCAGGTCAACAATTCCACCGGTCACCACCTGCCCCTCTAAAATCTTGGTGGCTGTTTCCTTGTCAAGAAGTCCAACTGCAACTGCATCCTTTACAGAGCATAGTGTTTGGGTACGGGGGTCTAAGACACCACTTATAGCTTTGTCGGCCATGATGACATTGTGTAATAATTTCTCATCCATGAGACCTTCATCAATGACTTCTTCAATTGTCAAAGACTCACAGGTTTGAGAATCAAAGAAGCCCCGAAACATATTCAGCTTTCCCATAAGTTTCACAGCAGTGTGGCTTGGCACAACACCTTGAATGATTGCTTCATTTAGCAAGAGCTTTTGACCTGTTTGTTTGTGAATGATTCCACCATCTAGTAACTGTGCAGATAATACATTTAAGGTGGCTTCTTCAAGCGGTTCTGAAGGAGGACTGCATGACACGGAAGTCTCACTACCATTGTTCTCATCAGACTTTTCTAACGTCATACTACTACCAGATATAATGTTTTGTCCTTCTTGATTTTGTTTATGGTCATCATTAGCCAAAATTGTTTTAGTTAGCACTTCCTTTTTGCCTAGAGAATGAATATTCATATCACTTTCAGACTTTATTTCTGATTTGATACCTAGAGTTTTCTCTGCTTGAAACTGTAATGTTTTGCTTTGGGTTTTTATGAGAGGTCTTTCAGTTTCACCTGGAATATATTCAGTCTCAAGAGTGTTTGCTTGTTCTTTTTGACATGTAAAGGAGGTACTTCTGTAAGGCTGACATTCTTTCATTGAAGTTTCCACAGAAAAAAGATCTTTGTCAACCACCACACCTTCTGCTTCCCTAGGAGGTCCTATCAGGAGTCGTCCTCTGCTGACGTCTTCTCTGGTAGACCTTTCTGTTTGGTCTTCCTTTTTGGTACCTAACAACAGCCTTTGTGACTCTGATTTGACTTTATTTATTACCTTCAAAGTACCAACATTTGGATTTCTCTCTTTTTGTTCTCTTACAAACAGATCCTTTTCAGGGTTCTCTATAGAAGAACATTCTGTTTCTACAATGGTCCTTTCCCATTTTGCTTCAGTGCAGTCTTCCTGATCGGGATAGTCTTTATTCTGAGACGAAAACTGGAACTCAGGTGGCCTCACAGTGAGCTCATCATTCAATGTTCCTGTGATTTTCACATTACCTGATTCTTGGAATTTCTCGGGAGTTTGTAGTCTTTGGTGCCCAATTCCAAACTCTTCTGGAGACTGGTAATTGCCACATGTTAGTGTCTCCATCAGCTCTTTATCTAATAGAAGCAGCCTTTGTCCATTCTGTACATTTACATAGCTGTGAGTCATGAGTTGAAACAACAGCTTCTCACTATGGCTTGCTATACACTCATATTGGCCCTTGCTGCTCAGTCTAGAAGCTGTTTCAGGATGAATGCTTGATTTCTTTCTTTCTAAAAAGTCTGCTAATTGCACATGAGGCATTACATCAGGTATACAAATCAATTTTAAGTTATTGGCAAGATCTTTGTCCAAGATGCCATTTTCTATTGCTTTCTCCCAGGACCAAATCTCTGTGGTTGCTGGTAGAAATAAAGCCTTAATATGCCGTCGGTTACTAAGGATTTTATGGGCTAGTTCAGTAGACACAACACCTTGTTCTAAGGCATCTGTAACTGGGAGGATCTCTCCAGAGTCAGGCCATAACAATCCCATAAATGACCAGAGGGACTCCAGAAACACAAGAGCGATCTTAGCAGCTACCAGACCATTGCTTACTGCTTCATCTATTGTCAGCCTTTGCCCAGTGACAGTGTCTATGATGCCTCCTGTCTGAAGCTGCCTTATGAAAGTAGCACAGGCCATATCTTGGTCAATCAAATTATGTCTCACAGCCTCTTCCACTGTTAGTCTATGTCCGGTTCTTGGATCTACTATGCCACCAGCAAAAAGCTGAGCTTCCAACAGCCGGACAGTGACCTGTCTATCTATTAGCCCTTCCTGAACTGCCCGGAAAATGCTAACCTTCCTGCTTGATTTCAAGCTCACCATTCCCCCTGCCAATTGCTTGACAGGGAGCAATTTCAACCCTGATTCCTGGTGGACAATACATCTCTGCATCAGATCCAGCAAACTGATTTTTTCAGCTGTGTTGGGGTCTATCAAGTTCTTGGATGATCTCAGATGAGACTCTAATACTGAATGAAGCCATGAAGAAATGAGGCCCTGATGAAAAGCCTCTTCCAGGTTAATACATTTCTCACTAGGGGAGAGACTGAAACCTCCAGTTGCCAGGTGAGCTTCTAAGATTTTCAGTCCAACTCTTTCACTGATTATTCTCTTTTCAATTGCTTCCACCACAGAAAGAATGGACTCTCTGCTCTCAGTAAGCCTGCTTATTAAGGACAGGGCATCCTGTAGTTCCTGGAGGTGCTGGTATATCTGTGGATTAATAAGGTTTCTGGCTAGACCCTCCTCCAAAGAGAGG
Organism: Arctocebus calabarensis; assembly: GCA_963573935.1. Taxonomy (NCBI): domain Eukaryota; kingdom Metazoa; phylum Chordata; class Mammalia; order Primates; family Lorisidae; genus Arctocebus; species Arctocebus calabarensis. The sequence goes on from CAUYON010076056.1 coordinate 9,462, forward strand.
TTTTCACTGGTCTCAGGGGCAATGAGTCCAGACATGATAACCTGGGATTCCAGGAGCATCAGGCCTGTGTCTTGGTCAATAAGGCCCTTTTGTATGGCTCTGAAGATGGAAAATATCTCCACTGTGCCTAGGTCAATCACCCCAGCAACTGCTCTGGAACCCTAAAGGAAAAAATGAAAAAGAAAACTGAATCAGAGGCAATGTCAAAGCACAACTATTGTAAAGAGTCACTTAAAGAACTATAGCATAGGCTGAGCATGGTGTCTCATGCCTGTAATCTCAGCACTTTGGGAGGCTGGGGTAGAAGGATCCCTTAAGGTCAAGAGTTCAAGACCAGCCTGGGCAACATAGCAAGAACCTATCTCTTCAATTAAAAAAAAAAAAAAAGAACTACGGTATACATGTAAAAAAATATGACCATAAGAAAAACCCCACCTACAGCCTGGTATAAGCATCAACATGTACAAAATATTCTGAAGCAAGCCTGGCAGTATCAAAGCTTAAAAAATTTTTCTAAACTGCAGAATGTTAAACAGGGCTAGAGGAAATTCGCAGATGGCTTAAAAGATAGTAGCATTAGCATATCTCAGTGACAAGCTTCTACAAAGAGGTAAACAGTAAAAGTGAGAGAATAGTTATTTCTAAGACTAAATAATCACAAGGGTTCTTATAGACACATACGAGTTGCCCAAAAGTGGGACAAATAACAACTTTTCATTGTTACAAAGCATGCAGGATACTCTGGAAGTAGCATTTCCCTGCTGATGAGTACAGCAGGACTGGTCCTTAGGATAAGAAAAAGTTAGAAGCCAAATGCCCACAGAACAGTTATGCATCCCAATAAATGGGTCTGTGGACATTAATTAAGAAACTGTTTAGCTGTCAAATTAGGGCAGTCAAATTCCTGGCAGCCAATTCTAGCTTCTCTGAAAGCAGTGGCTTTGAATTAAATTAGTTAAGTCAAGGAAGAAACAGACTGAGTCTTTGCCCCTGAATTACTAGTAATTTTTCTTCTGTTCTGGGCTTGAATGGGTAGCACAACATCCATAATTACAGTTACCACTTATTAATAGATTTATTAAGCACTGATATTTACTCTTCAACAATGCTATGAAAACAATTACATTTTCTAAAGTCACAAAACCAGTGAGTTCCTTAAAAAAAAAAGAAAAATCAAAATCTGACTCTAAATCTTGTGCTATTATACAGCTTTCCCAGTCAAATCCATGAAGGATAAATATATTATAGTCAATTCTTACACAGGAGTTAGGTCCTAAGGTCAATGAGCAAGGCACATTATTTACACACTGTCAAAATTATCCTTGCAAATCCTAGAAACAATTCCTAAAGAATTTCCATTTTAAAGCCTTTTATCATAGAATGATATATTATCATTTAAGTGTTTAACCACTTAGAGCACATCATTACTTTTACTATTTGCTAACTTTTAGCTCTTCTTGTTCATGTTCATTCTTTTCATTTGCCATTTGTGATTTTATTTGTCCCTGGTTGGTCAATGTTACTTTCTGATCCTTACATGACTCTCTAACTTATCCATTGATTTGTTGAGGCAATTACCAAGTACTTCCCTGCTTCCGAAATAATGCATTTATCTCAGTGAGAAGTAAGCTCCCTTGAGAGTAGATAAGTGGCCACGAGACTCTATGAACAGTGCCTGCAGTTCAATCAACATTTGATGAATAAATAGATATATAATAAAGAAACCCTTTGAAAACATGTATGAAGGATTTCAAGCTTAATCAAATGAAAGAATGGTAGATTTGGTTCACATCTCCACTTCACTGTATGTGTTCAATTAAAGGAATAACTGACAGACTTCTCCACAGTATTTAAAGTATTATTTGTTTCCCTTGCCCCTTTGTTTTCTGACCAAGAATGTAGAGTTCGATTTGTAGAAGACAAACATGCATGATATATGTCTACTTTATAGAAACTGAAGGAAAACGCTCAATGGCATATAACTCTTTGAGATACCTAAAACATTCCTTTTAGAAAATCCGTGTAAACTTGTAAAGGTTATTCAGAAGCAGACAATATGACAAAGAAAAAAGATTCTTTTGAAACCTTCTAATTTCTTCTGTGAGATTCATGGAGTCTCAGAAATGCTGACACTGAAGAAAGGGAAGACTACACTGTTCCTTCCAACACCCTCATAGTTGGAGGATAAAGCAGGAAGCACTGTGCTGGGAAGTAATCCAGAGAAATATCCATTTCAATCCAAACAAACATGGACATTTTGAACTAAACAAGCATTAAAAGACTGAGGGAGAAAAGGAAAGAAAACATATTAAAAAAGGCTTCTACTTACCACAGTTGCAGGGCACGCCTTGGGCAGATAAGAGACAGAGCCTTATGGAGCAGCTCAGCCGTGTCACACACACAGTGTAAGCTTGGTGTTAGCGTCCAGCATGCGACTGTTTGTTTTTTGCAAAAAAGAACCCCAAACAGGTCGTCCTCTTTTCCCTTTGTGCATTTGTGCTTAAACTCCAAAGGGTTAGTGAAACTTGTAAGCAAGGATGTCAGTTAATCAGAACAATACTTCACATGAAACACACAAACGGTACAGGGGACACATCATGCTCAATGTAGTGGTGCTCAGAAGCTTATCTTTCTTCCTGTCTCCCCCACCCTCCTTTCTTAACCTTTCAAAATGAGAACTGGATGTTCTCAGTTCTCAGCAAGCAATTGTTAAAACTTTTCATGTACTCCCTTATATAGTGAAGCAACAAGCCATTAGAAGTGGGCTACCTTACATAGAACTGCTACACCAGCACATTCTTTTTGGAAATATGGCATCAAATTATAGCTGGTTCTGTCTTGTGGTCAACTCTAGCTCCTGCTGAACAAATTTTATATCCAAGGACCAGAGTCAAGGCATATTTTGTCTGAATATCATTTTGAGCATCGCATGGACCAAATTTGATTATTGCACGAGGTTAAATTTTGGCCTGCCCCACATAAGTTGGCCACTGCTTCACAACATAGGAAATAAGCAGGCAAACACACATATATATCCCAGAGACACATGTATGTAATATGGTAAGTGAACACACACACACACGTATCCAGGAAGAACTTAGAACAACCAGCAGGAACTTTCATATGGTCCAGGGAATGAACATGGAGAGGGAACTGGTAAAGATGCCACATGATGAGATGACTATGGGTAAGGGGAACCAGCGTCTAAGTCAGTGAAACTAATACACCAGTTTACTTTGGAAATGAACCTCCTTATTCACTGAATGGAGGGAAGAGCTTTTTCTTCCCAATATCCAGAACTCTTGCTGTCAACTTTTGAGTGACAATGCCACAAAGGAGTAATTGCCCTTTGATCAGACATAATATAGAATTTATGTTCTCCTTGACTGCTGTCTATCACAAAATGACAAAAGACAGAAAAGGTGAACCAGATCTAAAGGTTTGGCCCTACATGCTTTTTAGTGCTTTGGACTGACCAACACATCGTGGAACCCCTGTGAAGAAACACAAGACAAATGGCTGCTAAGGTGAGGTTAATAATTAAGTCACATTGGTCATGGAAAGCTAGTGATCATGACTCTCAATCAGCAAAGCTACTTTTACACCATTCAGAAGGTACCCTCCCAACATTTGGTGATAAAAACTAAAAGTACCTTTTGTTCTGTCTGCTGAGCCAGCTGGCTCTGAAGCTGCTGAAGCTGGGTTGCTGAACCATCACAGAGGTCATGATAAGTCTTGTTCAGGGAGTTCAAGTGCTCAGATATCTGTTCCTTCTCTTTTTCTGAAAGCCTAGATGATGAAGCATTAACGATTTGTTTAGGAAAAAAACATTCTCCAAACTCTGATCTATTGCTTTAAAATCACCACTTCATCTTGAATGGATTATCTGGTCAGTTTTCCATATTCACTGAAGACTTTGGCGTCTCACTGTCTATCTCAAATCAAGACATGACTCTTGGTGATGTTAATGCTATGGCAACCCTAGGCTTACACCTCATCCACGCAAGACAAACACAGACTCTGCCATCATCTGAAATTTTCCTACTTTTGAAATCTTAGACTTCATGAATCCATTATATGATTTATATATCTTTCTTTACTCCTTTTATACCTGTTCTCGCTCTCTTTTTTTTTTTTTTGAGACAGTCTCACTATGTCACCCTTAGTCAAGTGCCATGGCATCATAGCTCATAGCAACCTCAAACTCTTAGGCTTAAGTGATTCTCTTGCCTCAGCCTCCCAAGTAGCTGGGACTATAGGCACCCACCACAATGCCTAGCCATTTTTTAGTTGTTGTCATTGTTTAGCAGGCCTGAGCTGGGTTCGAACCCACCAGTCCTGATGCATGTGGCCGGTGCCCTAACCACTGAGCTATGGGTGCTGAACTATACTTTTTTTTTTTTTTGAGACAGTCTTCACTGTGTTGCCCTTGATAGGGTGCTATGGTGTCATAGCTCACAGCAACCTCAAACTCTTGGTCTCAAGCCATTCTCTTGCCTCAGCCTCCCAAGTAGCTGGGACTACAGGCACTGCCAAAATGGCTGGCTATTTTTTGTAGCAGTTGTCATTGTTGGTTAGCTGGCGAGTTCAATCCCGCCAAATTTGATGTGGCTGGCGCCGTAACCACTGTGCTATGGGTGCCAAACCCTATACTCTTTTAAAAATAAAATATTTCAAACAGACAGAAAAAAATAACAAATTCATATTCTACTATATTACCACATTTGCTTTAGATACTTTTCTAAGAAATAAGACATTACAGAAACAATTAAAATCGATTGTGTATTTGTCACCAAGTTAATTCCTTTCCTTTTTTCCCCCAGAAGTAATCACTTTTTTTTATTTTTTTGAGACAGGGTCTCAGGCTATTTCCCTGGGTAGAGTGCTGTGGCATCACAGTTCATAGAAACCTCCAACTCCTGGGGTCAAGTGATCCTCTTGCCTCAGTTATTCTATTTTTAGTAGAGATAGGGTCTTGCTTTTTAACTCAGGCTGGTCTCAAACCCATGAGCTCAAGTAGTCCACCCACTTTGGCCTCCCAGAGTGCTAAGAGTACAGGCGTGAGACACCTCGCCCAGCTATAATCCCTTCTTGAATCTGGTGAATCCTGAAACTTGCTTTTTTCATTCTACATTATGTTTCTCAGAATGAACGATAATGATTTGTATTAGAACTATGCATTAATAACTCACTAAGACTTCCAAAGCTTTCCTTGATTCCTCCATTTACCCTTAATCTGTCACTCCTCTCTATGATTTTCAATTTCTTCTCTTTAGAGCTCAGACTCCACAGTTCATCATCTTAATCAGTTCCTTACCATTATTCTTGTATTCTCTATTCACTAACCTGATAAAACTCCAACCTCAGATCAGTCAAACCATTGGATTTTCCTGTTTCCACACCCAAGCTACTAAATATATCCAGTGAGGGAAAAAAATCCCATAACCAGATAGACCATACCGGTTTCTCACCACAACAGAGCCTAAATACTTCCTGACAATCCTCTATTAAGTTCCCAGCCAAGCCCCTCTTCTTTGTCCTCAGCAACTCCCTAACTTTCAGCACACCTCCTATTTCAAAAAGAAAATATAGCTCGGTCCATTGGCTCATGCCAGTCATCCTAGCACTCTAGGAGACCAAGGCAGGTAGATTCCTTGAGCTGAAGGAGTTCAAGACCAGCTTGAACAACAGTGAGACCTTGTCTCTAATAAAAATAGAAAAACTAGCCAGGCATTATGTGAGCACCAGTAGTCCAGCTACTTGTGAGGGTGAGGCAGCAGGATCGCTTGAGCCCAAGAGTTTTAGGTTGCCATGAGTTATGACATCACAACTCTACCCAGCAGGATGACTGAGATTTTGTCCCCCCCACCCCAGAAAAAAACGGATAAAAGAAAATACAGGCCAAACGAGGTAGCTCACGCTGGTAATCCTAGCACTTTGAAAGGCAAAGGCAAAAGGATTGCTTGAGGCCAGGAGTTTGAAACCAGCCTAAACAAGAGTGAGACCCCATCTCTATAAAAAATAGAAAAATTAACCAGGCATGGTAGTACATGCCTATAGTCCTGACTACTTGGGAGGCTGAGGAAGGAGGATTAAAAGCCCGTAAGTTTGAGGTTGTTGTCAGCTAGGATGATGCCACTGTGCTGTAGCCCAGGTGACATGGTGAGAATAGGGAAAAGAGGAGAGCAGTTAGAAGAGAAAAATCAAGACCACTGGGCACTAATTTTCTAACTTTATGGCTTTATTTCTGACAAATTTACCTCTATCTGTAAGTTTTATAATTTCCTCACCCCAATATGTAAGGTTATACTTTTAACCCACTGATAAATTTCACCCTCTCCCATATCCTCTGGGACCTTTCTCCTATTATTTCTTTCCTTTTGTCCTTTAGGCTCAGTACATAAAGTTCCTCCTATTTTTTCTCATTTTTTATCTTTTAAAGAGATGGAATCTAGGCTTGGCACCTGTAGCTTAGCTATCAGGGCACCAGCCACATACACCAGAGCTGGCAGGTTCGAATCCAGCCTGGGCCTGCCAAACAACAATGACAACTACAACCAGAAAATAGCCAGGCATTGTGGCGGGTGCCTAAAGTCCCAGTTAGTTGGGAGGCTGAAGCAAGAGAATCACTTAGACCCAAGAGTTTGACATTGCTGTGAGCTGTGACATCATGGCACTCTACCCAGGGCGATAGCTTGAGACTCTGTCTCCCAAAAAGACCAAACAAACAGGGCAGCGTCTATTGCTCAGTGGTTAGGATGCTGCCTCCATATACCAAGGGTGGCAGGTTTGAACCCGGTCCTGGCCAAACTGTAACAAAAAATAGCCGGGTGTTGTGGCAGGCGCCTATAGTCCTAGCTACTTGGGACGCTGAAGCAAGAGAATCACCTAAGCCCAGGAGTTGGAGGTTGCTGTGAGCTGTGATGCCATGGCATTCTACCCAGGGGGATAAAGTGAGACTCTGTCTCTACAAAAAAAACCCAAACCAACAAACAAAAAAAGAGATGGGAATCTAACTCTGTCACCCATAATGCAGTGCAATGGCACACCACAGCTCAATACAGCCACAAATTAGCTCCAACAATTCTCCTGCTTCAGCCTCCTAGGACTATAGGCACAGACCACCAGGACCATTTAATTTTTCTTTATTTCTGTAGAGACAGGGTCTTGTAGCGTTGCCCAGGCTGATCTTGAACTCCTGATCTCAAGTGATCCCCTACGTGGGCCTCCCAAAGCACTGGCTCTTGCTCCCCTGAATTCTACAGCTTGAATTCTCATCGTGACTCTAAGTTTTAGCCAGATAGAGCAGGGCTCCCAGATGTGCCATAATCTCTCATTTTATACTCACTTATGACCATGCTTAGCCAAGAAGATCTGTGAAGTTTTAATGGCTTCAGATACTTGTTCTCTTTTGGTTGTCAACTCTTCTGCTAGAACCTATGTAGTACAAATAAAGAGAAAAAACTTGAAAACTCAAAAATTAAGAGTTAAAAATTATTATATTTGAAATAAGTTTTTAAAAATCCCAGGAAAAAACTGGAGCTTGGGTGACATTATTGTTACCATGAGCTACAGCTGATTAAAAAGATGGAAGTACAAATAAGATGACTTTTAAAGTTTCTTTAAGTCCTAAGAGTTAGCATTTACTCAGGAAATAATTAATCACTTATGGAATGGCCCATATGTGACTTATATTATTCCGCTTAATGCATTAGCATATATCATTCTGCCTAGGTAGTCAGAGATGGACTTTCTACTCACCTGCTGTTCCAAAATAGCTTTTTCAATGTCTGTTGATTCTTTGGTCTGGGATGAGGTAGCTTTTCCTTGTGTATTCCTTGCTAAAGTAGACACCCAGCCCAACAGTTCTTTAACCTTCTCCACATGTTCCTGTTTTTCCTCTTCTACTACTTTCTACAATAGAAAATAGAAAATTAGTATCCTGGCAAAATCTTGGTTATCTGACTGGCAAGACTTCAGATTTTTTAAAACAGAGATATGAAAATTACCTACATACGTAGGTAGTGAAAATAACCTCAAGTTAAATCTACCTGGCACCAATGCTCACAGGGGTTTCTGACAATAGCTAAATTTGTTATACCTACATTGAATACCTTTAAAAAAAAAAAAAAGCACTGTTTTCTACATGATAGGCATGCAATAGTTATTTGATGATTTTTTTTAAAAGCCCTTCACATATAGCATCTTATTCATTTTCATAATTCACAGGTTTACAGGTGAGTAGACTGACTGATGCTACAGAGATTATACCAGGTAGGCAATGACATAAAGGAAGGCATGCTAATTTACATCAGCAAAAGATGGTATGGTTAAAGTTTTCAATAGCTTTTCTAAGAGTGATTGACTATGCGGGAACTTATTTTGCAAAGACAGAAGATTTTTTTTTTTTTTTTTTTCTGAGACAGAGCCTCAAGCTGTCACCCTGGATAGAGTGCCATGGCATCACAGCTCACAGCAACCTCCAATTCCTGGGCTCAAGCGAGTCTCCTGCCTCTGTCTCCCAAGTAGCTGGGACTACAGGCGCCCACCACAACGCCCGGCCATTTTTTGGTTGCAGCCGTCATTGTTGTTTGGCGGGCGGGCTGGATTCAAACCCGCCAGCTCAAGTGTACGTGGCTGGCGACTTTGCCCATTGAGCCACAGACACCGAGCCTCTCGGTCCTCTTTTTGATGATCGTTAGCTTCATAGGAGGTCTGAGGGCAGCCATGATGCCAAATGGGAGATGGCCACCACCTCCGTAGGTCTCGCTAAGGAAGAGCAAGTACAATGTCTTTTGACCTTTTTTTTTTTTTTTTTTTTTAACCTAAATTAAAAAAGAGTCCTGGTACACTTTTCACGTTACTAAGTGTACTTATGGAGCCAAGGGCCTGTGGATTTACTAAAAATCACTGACATGAGAGGCAGATCACTTAAAATACTTAGCCATATTATATTAATGCATTAAAAATAGCATATTTCTAGATTTTTTTCTAGGTATAAAATAGATTTGGGGGTAATTCATTTCCCCCATTTCCATTCCATTGTGGAATGGATTCACATTGTGGAGGATTCATTTCCATTGTGGAGGATTGGAAAATAAGGAAAAAACATAAAACAACAACAAAGCAACACGTGATCCTTACCATCCCTCAGGTTCCCAATCTATAAATAGAGGGTGAGAGTTGGAAGGATAATCATCAAGGTGACATTTAAAACATCTAGTACACATCTGGGACATTAGAGTTGCCAGGTAAATGTTAGCATATTTTGCTATAATCCAGCAGTTCTCAGCTGGGGTTGATTTTTTACAACATTGAGCAATTTCTAGAATCTCTGTTAGATTGTCAACAATGAAGAGGGGCAGGTAGTTTACTGGCATCTATGGGCAGAGACCAGGGTTGCTGCCCATATCCTATACTGAACAGGTCAGCACTCCCAAACAAAGGATGACCTAGGTCAATATGCCCACAGTCCTGACAAAATGTCAAAGGTGTCCTTTCTATCAATACTGCCAATGTGGCATGCTTTCACAGTAGAAAGGGCACATACAAACTCATTGAACATGTATGCATATGATCCTTCAGAGTAAAGCCTCAACCTTCAATGGGCTATAGAATTTATTTACCATCTTGAGGTTAGAGAAAGACGGTACCCTCAGAACATGGCAATAATAATAATAATAAAGATAATAAGTTATAGTGGTAAATAGGTTTTAGTAGCAAGACAGGTTATGTGAGCGAGAAAAGAAGAGGCCTGGCTGGCAAAGGTGGTCTTGTTATATAGATCAACCCTCACAGCTGGCAGCCCTCAGAGAGGCTAGGTGGCAAATGTCTCTTTTTGGAGACCTTTAAAGATGTCGAACTCTCAGTTAATCTTTCTTAGAACTGGACAAGGAAAGGGCTGGCTGAATTAATGCAGATTCTCCATAGATCTACAGGTGCAAACATCTCCTACAAAAGGCACCCTTGCAGGACTACTTTAAAATATGTCAAATGCATTTTGGGATCAATTATTCTACATGTTTTACAGAATCATGGGCCAAATTGTATTCCTCTAACAGCAATACATGTGTTCATGGTGGTAACATTAAAGTCTAAAGTAGCATGAAGGACAAGTAGTAAGTTCTACATTTATTCTATTTTGGGAAGGCAAACTTTATATATATAATTCATACAGCTGTACATATACATATATATACACACAAACATATAAACATGTATAAACATTAATGTATTTAGTGCTCTTGATATATATTAAAGTATTTCTTTTTACATATATAGGTGTACCTCAGAGACATAATAGGTTTGATTTCAAATACCACTTCAATAAAGCAAATCTTGCAATAAAGTGAATCACATGAAGTTTTGGTTTTCTGGTCTGTTACATATAAAATAGCATTGTGTCTAAAAAAAAAAGTACCTTAATTAAAAAGCACTTCTTTGCTAAAATCATTGACACTCAACTGAACCTTCGGGGAGTCATAGCCTTTTCTCTGGTGGAGGATCTTGCCTTGATGTGGATGGTGGCTATCTGATCAGAATGGTGACTGCTGAAGGCTGGGATAGCTTGTGGCAATTTCTTAAAATAAGACAACAGTGAAGTTTGCCACATCGATTGACTTTTTCGTTCCTAAGAGGCTTCTCTGTAGCATTTAACCCAAAGTAGGATTTCTTTCCAAATTGGAATTAATCTCAAACTGTGTTCACTGCTTTGTCAACTAAAGATAATGTACTGTTCTAAATCTCTTGTTGTCAAGTCAACAATATCCACAGCATTTTTAACAGTAGATTCCATCTCAAAAACTACTGGCTCATCGAGTAGAGCACTGGCCCCATATACTGAAGGTGGCAGGTTCAAACCCAGCCTAAGCAGAACTGCAAAACAGAAAAATAGCTGGGTGTTGTGGCGGGCGCCTGTAGTCCCAGCTACTTGGGAGGCCCAGGCAAGAGAATCACCTAAGCCCAGAAGTTGGAGGTGGCTGTGAGCTGTGTGACGCCACAGCACTCTGCCGAGGGCAATAAAGTAAGACTGTGTCTCTACAAACAAAACAAAACAAAACAAACAAAAAACCACTTTCTTTGCTAGTCTGTGAGAAGCAGCTCCTCACCTGTTAAAGCTTTATGAAGAAACTGTAGCAATTCAGTTCCGTCTTCAGGCCCCTCTTCTCATCCTAGTTCTCTCGCTCTTTCCACCACATCTGAAGCTCTCATAGTCATCTGAAAGAGTTAGAATCCACTTCTTCCAAACTCCTATTGCACGTTGGCGTTTTGAGCTCCTCTATGAATCATGAATGTTCTTAATGACATCTAGAATTGTGAATCTGCCTTCAGAAGGTTTTTGATTTACTTTTACCCAGATCCGTGAAAGGAATCACCATCTATGGCAGTGATTGCCTTACAAAACGTATTTTTTAAAATAATAAAGCTTAAAAGTTGAAATTACTCCTTGTTCCACAGGCTGAATATTGTCTTAGCATCCATAACAACATTAATCTTGTACATTTCCATCACAGCTCTTGGGTGACCATCCATGAGCAGTAATATTTTGTAAGATCTTTGTTTCTGAGAAGTAGGTCTCAACCCTGGGCTGAAAATGTTCAGTAAACCATTCTATAAACAGATATGTCACCATCCAGGGTTTGAATTTCCATTTCTAGGGCTTTAGGCAGAGTAGGTTTAATTGAGGTGCTAGGATTTTCAGAGTGGTAAATGATTATTTGCTTCACCCTAGCACATTGTTGACCAGTCACACGTTAACTTGTGTTTTCGTCCCCAAACGCTGTTGACCAATCACAAGTTAACTCACATTTGCTGTCACATTAGCTATTGCAATTTTTAAAACTCAGGGTAATGTAGGATATTGTCATAGCTTTCCTGATCATATCACTGAGATAGTAGCCGGTGACGTAAGATAACTTCTCGCTCAAATTGCCACTCAACCGTGTGCTAAAATCAGGAGCTGCATTTGCCCTTAATAAAAGGGTCAGTCTTTCCTTTGCAGCTTTGAAGCCAGACATTCACTTCTCTTTCGTAGTTCTAGATGGTATCTAGGACTTCCGGCTGAAGGCTGTTCCATGTGCATTGAAAAGTGAATTGTGTAGTGCGGGCGCCTTCGTTACTGATCTAGCTAGGTCTTCTGAATAACTTGCTGCAATTTCTCCAACAGCCCTTATTATTTCCCCTTGCACTTTTACATCATAAAGACAGCTTCTTTCCTTGACCCTCATGATTCAATCTTTGCTGATTTCCAAACACCCTTCTGCAGCTTCCTCACCTCTCCCAGGGTTCACAAAATCAGAAAGAGTTAGGGCCTTGCTCTGGGGTAGGCTTTGGCTCCAGGGAATAACTGTAGCTTGTTTGATCTTTTACCCATGAAACTTTCTCCATATTGGCAGTATCCGTGTGTTCCCTGAAGGAGCACTTTTAATGTCCTTCAAGATCTGTGCCTTTGCATTCACATTTGGGAAACGGTTTGGCCCAAGAGGCCATCTTAACTTTCCTCATGCCTTCCTCACTAAGTCTAATCATTTCTAGCATTTGATTTTTTTTTTTATTGAATCATAGTTGTGTATATTAGTTCAATCATGGGGTACAGTGTGAGGGCTTCACATACAATCTGAGATATTTTTTATCAACCTGATTGACATAACATATCATTTCACATTACTATGTGAAAACATTTTTGATCTGTACTTAGAAGTTTTCTCCTGACCCTTCAAATATGTACCACACATGCGATTTGATTTTAAGTGACAGACATGTGCCTTTTTCTTTCACTTGACTACTTAGAGGCCACTGTAGGGTTACTCATTTGCCTAATTTCCCCCTTGTTGTGTCTCAGGGAATAAGGAGGCCTGAGGAGAGAAGAGAGACAGGAAGCACATTTTCTCCTTCTGTTTTTCCTAGAATCTTTTGAAGTGGCATTTTTGATGTAGATAAAATTACTGTGCTTCTTCATTAATTATAATATGTGCTTATTTTCAAGTATGTCTCGTCCAAAAATAGGGCCTAGGGGGTGGGAAGGAGAGAGTCTGTGTCTGTTTTTGCAGTTGGTTGGTTGTGATCTGCTTGAATTTAATTTGCTGTCTCGAAAGGAATTTGTTTAGCCAATGTAAGCTCTTCACTAATGGTAAAGAGCAGATTATTCATATATATATAAAGGGACAGCTAATTTAGCAAGAAGAAAAGAGAAATAAAAGGTCACCTGATCCCTGACAGGTGCAGTGTCTCAAGCTCATAATGCCAGCACTTTGGGTGGTGTTGGGGTGGAAGGCTCACTTGAGGGAGGGAGTTTGAGACCAGCCTGGGCAATATAGCGAGACCCTGTCCATTCAAAAAATAGTAATATGGTGGCATGTGTCTGTAGCCTCAGCTGCCCAGGAGGCTGAGGCAGGTGGATCCCTTCAGCCTGGTAGTTCAAGGTTGCTGAGAGTCATGATGATGCGAATACACTTTAGCCTGGGCAACAAAGCGAGACCTTGTCTCACACACACAAAAGGCAACTGAGTTCTCCCCCTGGCTACGTTTTTCATGAAATTAAAAGGGGGCTTCATTTATTTGAGTGACTCTTGATTAGAATGGAGATTCTCACCTCATATGCAGCTGGTTGAAATGGACTTAGGGTTGAAGGGTTGATCGTGGCTACTTAGGGGGAACTAAAATTTGAGAAAGCAAAACTATTTGGCTGAAATACTTCAGTGAAATTGTTTCCTTCTTTTCCCTAATCCCGTTGGAAATTTTGTTAAAGTGAAAAAAAGGTACTATTAGTAACAGGGTGGATGGCTGGAAAGAAAGTTGTGCGTGAGTATTTCCATTTTTTTTTTCACTATGGCATGTAAAATTGTTTCCTATTTTTATTTTTTTTTTGATCAAATGATGTGTTTGGCTGTTATTTACCAAAAACACATGTGGGCCTTAGCGTGTAAACACGCTGTAGAGTTTTGTTTTGCTATTATGAGTCACTGTGTGGTTAACGCATACCATAATTATCCATATTTGTACACACACTGTGGCCTTTTGTAATCAAAGATGACACTATTGATGCACAGGCTCTAAATTGGGGTGTGATCAAGGGAATTTTTTCACAATCCTGGCCAGTTGTATAAATAGTCTGGACTTTGAAGTCTGGACTGACTGCTTGAAGTATATGACCTCTAAAATTCTCTCTCTCTCTCTTTTTTTTTAATCTCCTGGCAACCTAACATATCTATATTTTGGCCACTACTGCCGGAAAGATTGGCTGCTGTTTTAAAGTTTAAAACAACAAATGGGAAATAAGAAAATAAATAAAATAGCTCATGTGCCTGTGTAAGTGTGGAAGGGGTCTAACCCAGATTCTTTAAAAATAAAAACAAAACACAGCAAATGGGAAAGTTGTCTCTGATTGAAGCTTCAGAGTGACTGAAGCTTTCTTTTCCGCCTCCTGTGTATGTGGGCAGATCATAGCTATATTGAGTACAAATACAGGGGTCCCCTTGAAATTTTCGCGACAGACCGTGTTATGGTCATTATTTCACTTCCAAGAAACACCGTTGACAGCATCCTTTCTGATTCACCGTGTAAGTTTCACCATGCTCAGCTTATCATGTTGCTGGGAGGGCTTCATTTGTCTCCATCTGCAAAGTTGATGTTTCTTAATTTTGGATATCTCAAAACTTTCCTAATGACCTTTGTATACCAATCAAAAAAACACTTGTCTTTTCAGATTAGTGTGGATCTTTAGTTATTAAGCAAAAAAAAGCACTCTAGGGGTTCTCTAGTTATAATGTCATTTTCATTAAGTCTTTTCCGTTTAGCAAAGACAACTTGGGGGTGAGTGGAGGTGTCATTGAGGAGTCTTGGAAATAAGCTAAAATAAAATGTCAGTGGTGTGAATGCTGGCCGAGGCCAAAAAAACTCTGGTCCTTCCTTTTGAAATCAGACACGCAGCTGTTCCAAGCTCTGGGCTTCTCTGAGGACCACGGAAAACCCAGGCACTTTGTTGAGCTCCAGGAGCTGGTCTGAGATGTTCCAGACGCACAGTGGTCTAGTTTCCCCATCTTTCTCCTTTGCCTGTCCTGTCATCTGTCCTACTTTCAACCTGAAATAGATCTAGAAATCATTTGGATTTCATATTCTGTGATCTTAGGTTAGCCTTGAAAGCCCTCCCATGTTGGCAGTGTCAACAGAAAGGACACCCTTGACATTTCGGCAGTGTTTCTCCGTGTGAGGACTCTGGGCCCCTTGCCCTGGGTCTTCATCCTATGTTTTGCAGGCTGCCCTGTGCCCTATACAGGATGTAGGCAGCAACCCTGGCCTCTGCCCCTAGATGTCAGTAAAGTCCCCCCCCCCGTTGTGATAGTCTAACAGAGGTTCTAAAAGTTGCTCGATGTTGTAAAAAATCACCCCCAGTTGAGAACTGCTGGTTTATGGCTTATTTGGCCATGCTGATATGCCGGCTGTGTACTAGATGTTGAATATGTCACCCTGACGATTATCCTTTGAACTCTTACCCTCTCTTTATAGACTGGGAACCTGAGGGATGGCCAGGAGAAGTGCCGCTTTGCTGTTTTGTTTTCTTTTTCCTTATCTTTGAGTACTCCACAATGGACATGAATCATCACCAAAAAACCTTTTTTGATACCTAGGGAAAAACATCTAGAAATATGCTACTTTTCATATATGAATTTCATAATATGGCTGAGTATTTTAAAGAGTCATTCCCTCCAGTACAGACATGTAACTTGAAAATTTGCTGCAAGTATGAAAAGTCAAAAATCACTTTTAGATAGTGAAGATAGTGACTCGCCTATCCAAATTTTTTTTTTTTTTTTTTTTTTTTCAGTTTTGGCCGGGGCCGGGCTTGAACCCATTTGGGGCTGGTGCCCTACTCCTTGAGCCATAGGCACCACCCAAGGTTGTTTTCCTTTTTCTATCCTTTTTAATACTTTGAAGTGACCCAATTGTCTGGGATTTCTTACTTCTTCCTATTTCTGGCATGACAAACTATCTCTCATAAAATCTGTCTCATGGCCAGGCACAATGGTTCACACCCATAATCCTAGTGCTTTGGGAATTGGAAAGATCACGTATGCCCAGGAGTTTGAGACTATGGTGAGCTGTGATTGTGCCACTGCACTCTAGACTGGGTGCCAGAATGGGGCCTGGCCTGTAAAATAAAATTAAAGTAAAGTAAATAAGAAATAAAATACAATTATAAAATAAAATATAAATATAAAATAAACAAAAATAAAACAAAAGTCTCTCACTTCTTGTCCTGGGTGGATCTTAATTATTCCCTTCCTTGGTTTTCTCCATCGTTGATATATGTGCCTCTTCCTGAATTTCTCTTCAGCTTTGCTCTCTAAACTCTTCCCAAGGACCTGAACAAACTGTCTCTCAGTCCCACTTGTGTGCAAAAAGAAAAAAATTCTAATTAATGCGAAAAGAATACTATCCATATAACCATGTGTATACAAATACATACACAGACCATTGTTTACTTTTAGAACGTTTATAAGGGCTTGGAAAGGCATTGAAATTCCCATATGTTCCTTCCAGAATTTTCATCTTCATCTTTCTCTTCAAACCTGGAATCATTAGTTATTAGCATTCCCACTGTAAATATATATGTTATGGCATTATAAATTTAAGTGGGCTAAGCTGGGAAAGTGAGCATCATATATGGCATATATATATATATGACATGCTGCTGTCAGAAAAGAAAGGAATCATGTTTCAAGTTGAAAACTGGCATCTCGATACAATTTTTCCAAAATTTGAGAATATTTCTTTGAAGGAAATAGGGAATGAATATGTAAAGACTTTTTTTTTTAATCTATTGAAAGAAGCAGTAAGATGGTAAAGTCACTTTAAAACAGTGGTTCTCAACCTTCCTAATGAATAGGAATGAATATGTAAAGACTTTTTTTTTAAATCTATTGAAAGAAGCAGTAAGATGGTAAAGTCACTTTAAAACAGTGGTTCTCAACCTTCCTAATGTCGTGGCCCTTTAATACAGTTCCTGTGGGTCACAACCCACAGGTTGAGAATCACTGCTTTAAACAATTATGGGTGACGTGCACGTATTTATAGTCATTGCACAAAGAATGCTGAACTAAGATTGTTCAATTGGATACAGAATTGGTTCATACTCCAGATGGCAATAAAACAATAATTTAGGGGGTCTTTTTCCTACTTGACAACAGTCATTTGGGTACCAGACAAGTTCATTTCTACTGGAAAAATTCATTTGTACATCTGTCCGTTTTCTGCAAACTAACGTCTGTCCTCACAGAGATGCAAAATGCCCCTAACCCATGATAAACATTGAGCATCTGGATCTGCTCATACTTTTTTTTTAATCTGTGTAATAAACCCTCCATATCTTCCTGTCATGGAAGGTGCACCATCTGGATGTACGTTCAACAAATTTACCAAACTCAGTCCAACCTCATGACATTTACCTTGTGGAAGAAAGTTGCAGAAAATGTCTATTCCCCATGTTCTATGCACAAGAGTGCCTGAAACAAGTAACTCTTTGTAGTAAAGAAAATCTTCTGTTGCAACCCGAATGAAGTATACAACCCGTACCGAGTCAGTAGTATCAGTTGATTCATCCAAAGCGATGGATGAATATAAATTTTCCTTTTGAAGCATTGCATGAAGTGGTTCTGTTAAGTGGAAGGCTAATTCATGCAGCCAAACACTTACAGTTCTTCTTGAAAGAGGCAGTTTGTGTTTTGAAACTTTATCAGGGTCTAAGGCATGCTACAGCTTCACCAATGCATTCTTTCATAATTTCTATGTCATTGAATGGTTTCCCTTTTTTCCTGAGTATTTGAGCTACTTTATAAATTGCTTCAGTGGTATTGTTTCCAGGTCTTACTGCTGCTTGAAAGAATTGTGTTTGCTTTCACTTTTAATCTTTTAATTTCTGCAATATAATCTTTCATGCCTCTCCCTCTAATGTAAACTATTTAGGCATGTTATAATAATGCTAATGAGCACTGAATTTCTTTAATGTTGATATTGCAGTATCCCAAAGCAAGCAAATCATCTCATCTTTAGCAGAAACAAGATAATATTGCAATTCGTAATCCTCATTAAGAAATCTGTTTTCTTCCTTCAGTGTTCTGTTGATGATCTTTGACATGCAGACAGAATTTTAAAAACATTGAGCTGTGCAGCTATCCACATATTCTACTTCAAACAGAAACACAGTACACCGTTGTCAAAAGCTGATGACAGACTGGCGTACTTGACCTCCATAAAAGGTCACCAGCCAGCTTCACTCGCTCGCTAGTGGCAATGGCCAGGTGGGGGCAAGTTAGAACTAAATCACGAGCACAATAGCTATGAAGTTAACCTTGTAGCACACAAATGGTCTAATCGTGCCTGTCAAGCCTGAAGAATTATTTTGCTGAAATTCATTTTATTCTTCGGTATTTAAAATGCATTCGTTTTCAAAATAAAATATAAAAGACAAACAAAGGTATTCATCAACATAAAAGGATCTGTTCTGTCAAATGTGGATTCAGTCAAAAGGCATTTAAGGACCTAGAAGCCACGTGTGGCCTTAAAGCCACATTGTCCCCACCCTGGGCTATAATGAAGAAGGTGAGCTCTGCGTGGCTGGGCAGCCTGATGGCACGCGTCTGACACTGATGAAGTGTGACTCTGCTTTGACAAGTTTGGCGGCTTCTCTCTTCCAAGCCAGCTGACGTAATTCAAAGTAGAAAAAGACCCTCCCACTTTCGCTTGTTAATTAATATTGATGGGATCCTCTGTTGTTTCTTAAGAGGGAGCGGTTGTAATCTGACAGACTGTAGAAAGTGATACTGGCCAAGGCTACACACCCCAAGCCAGCAAGTGAAGGGGAAAGCCGTTGATAGGCTGCTCTGGCTGGTCCTGAGTTCTTGCTCCAGGGAAGAGTATTCCCCCTGGACTGCCGGTCCCCTGCCAGCAGATCCAGCATGCTTGACAGACGCCTGGTTTCTCCGCAGAGGAAATGCATCATTCCTGGGGTAAGAACAGGGGGAAGGAGGCAGCCTGATGCACGGTGTGGTTTAAAGAAAGCAAGAATGCGCTGAGCTGTTTCGGAGCCGCAAGCTAAACGCAGTGGCTTTACTTTGTAAACTTCTTATCTTGCCAGAAATATTGCCTTTTGCGGTGTTAGGACTTGACTATGGGGCATAATTCTAGTGAAACTGATCAAATTAAATTGTATCTTATTTAGACCCATGTAGGAGCCTGGCGAAGAGAGAGAAAAGCACAAACTTCAGAGGAAAATGAAAATGCTTTTTCCAGCCACAGACAAACACTTGTTGCTTTGTGGATCTTTCTGGCAGCCTGTCCACTGAGCGTTTTTGGGGGGTGTGTGTCTGATTCCTTTCTGTGTAAATCAGGATGAGGTGACTTCCTGTGTTGCTGCAAATGAAGATTTGATTGCTGTTTGTCCCTGGAAAATGTTTGGCTTTAATGCACTATGGACGTGAGAGTCTTAATACTTAACATACTGAAACCCAGCCTTACTGCACAACTGCTGGCTGTCTGGGTGTTTGGATTTGGTTTAGAACTTTAGTGATGCCTTTCAAGAAATGATAATTCCAGAATCTAAAATTAAACCAGAGCCTATAAAAATAAAGATCATAATGTTATAAACATCTATGCTACTAGGACGTGACAATCCCTTTTTTAAAATCAATAACAAAACCTCTTTCCAAAGTCTCTTTTGTTTCCAGTTATCTCAACGTACACCAAATTTAGTATACTAGGGAAAAAAGTACTTGCTAAGAAGTATGTGTGGTAATCATTTTTTCAATAATGTATCTTCTGAAAGTATTAGCATATTCAGTAAACTGAGATATTTTGCTTAATCTATGTGATTTTGACTATCTTTTATTAGATTGCATTTTAAGTTTTCTAAAGATACAGAGTTTCCTATATGCAGACTGCCCGTGACACTTCGAGACAGGACTGAAATTAATGCTAGTGTGAATTTCTCAAGTGATTCTTTTAGAATCACACAAGTGAGTTGGCTCCCATTAAGTTTTGTGTGTCAGTTATATTCCTTTATACTTAGGGCTAGAAGTGTGTTACTCATGTGATTATTTTAATTATAAAGTATCTAGGCATTTAATACTTTATACAAGTTTCTGAACTTTTCACATGCTATTCGTATTCAGTTTAGAAATTGTTCAATATTTGTTTGTTTTGAGGGACGCCTGGAGTCATCATTCCCTGTGAACTTGCCTGCTCCCTAAGAATATTATCAGACATGAAAAACTTGCTATATATATTTACATACAAAGGAATTCTGCTATGAATTCGGAGAATAAATAACACAAAACACAAAGTGCCAAATACATACCATTGACCATAATGAATATAGTCAGCAGTGCAATTGGGTGCTATTATTTAAGTTATTTCATGGGAATGCCAATCTGTGTGATTCTAAAATAATCACATGAGTAATTTATCCTAGCATTAATTTCAGTCCTATCTCGAAGTGTTATGGGGAATCTGCATAGAGATGTTTTCCCTTTTAAACCACTTCTTCATCCCTAAACCTGGATTTTTTATTTCTCACAGCTTGCCTCTTCTCATTTTAACTAACACCTATGTTGTACTGAGGCTTTCAAACACATAGATTTTTTTTTTGTTGTTCAAATGCTTAAAGTTTAAAATAACTCTTTATAAAGGCTTTGTAACTGTCTAACACTTTCAACTCAGTCTTTCTCAAAGTTCCACAATAATGACAGAAACGTTTCTTTGAAGTTGGGACAACAATATAAATGGGAACAATTTTTAGGAATCCACATATACATCTACATATGTATATTTATGTGTGTATATGTATTGCAGAATAACTTTTTTTTTAGAGACAGAGACTCCCCTTGTCACTCTTGGTAGAGTGCTGTGGCATCAGCTCACAGCAACCTCCAGCTCTTGGGCTTAGGCGATTCTCTTGCTTCAGCCTCCCAAGTAGCTGGGACTACAGGCATTCATCACAACACCCGCCTGTTTTTTTGTTGCAGTTTGTCTGGGGCCGGGTTCGAACCCACCACTCTCAGTATATGGAGCTGGTGCCCTACTCACTGAGCCATAGGCGCCACCCTGCAGGATAATATTTTCTTTCCTTTCTTTGTTTTTTTTTTTTTTTTGCCGTTTTTGGCTAGGGCTGGTTTTGAACCCTCCACCTCCTGCATGCAGGGCTGGCGCCCTACTCCTTTGAGCCACAGGTGCCTCCCCAGAATAACTTTTTAATAAGCTGACCATGTGGTCTTTATTTTTGTTCCAACCCAAGTATGATTTTAGCTTTTATATTGGTATAAATTTATATCAGTATGTCTTCAAGTCATTCAAAACCCCAACTATATGAAGACACATTTAGAAATTATTCATTTAATTTTCATCTTGCATTAAAATAAAACTAAGAAGCTGATGCTGTTTGGTATAATTACCTTTTCACAACCAGAGGCAAAAAAAAAAAAAAAAATCAGTCTAACTAGTAGTAAATGCACTTGTTGTCTTTACACATTCTGATACATGGTAAATTTCCTGAACGTGGTATTTTCTCTTTATTTCTTTTTTTGAAATTTTAATATATACTTATTGGCGAAAAATGTAATTTTTCCTTGCAATCCACAAATTATTTTTAATTTTGTTATAGTATCTAATATAGATTAAAGCATACTGAGAATATAACTTCAATAAAATATTCCATCCCTTTGGCCTTTGAATTTGATTAGTCAGTTCTGAGGAAATGTGAGCTTTGGGCAAAATAGGTATTTATGTTTCCCTGAGCAAAGATGTTCATCATAAAATATCCTGAAAATTTGACAATGACCTAAAAGTCTAAAAATAAGGAAATCGTTATGGAAGTTATTTATCTGTAGACTAAAGTAATATGTAATAATTAAATATCATGTCTTGAAGAATTTTAATGACACAGAATGATTC
The DNA here is from genome assembly GCA_963573935.1 of Arctocebus calabarensis. NCBI lineage: Eukaryota > Metazoa > Chordata > Mammalia > Primates > Lorisidae > Arctocebus > Arctocebus calabarensis. The sequence goes on from CAUYON010076056.1 coordinate 31,404, forward strand.
AAACATGGTCATCTTCAATAACCACAATTATTCTTAGACCAAGATGGTCACTCCCTTAATTTCTTTTCTTCCCTTCCTCCAAATAAAAAATGATCTCTTCAATTTATGGAAGTTTTTAAAAATTTATTTTGGATATTCCCCTTAATTTCAGTTTTCTCTGACTGTGGTGAAGAGCCTGTGTTTGGACCCAGACAGACTTTGTTGAATACTAGACTATCCTCCTACAACTGTGTGATTGGCAAGTTGTATATTCTCTGAGCCTCAGTTTCACCAACCATCAGATTAGGAATAATAATAACATTTATTTTTTAAGGTATTGGTGAAAAGCTCAGGGTACATGTATAGAAATGTAATGACGGGTGGCCTGGTTTGCATGGCACCTGCAATTCCTCAGGGAATGGATAGGACTCCTACATTTTCTGCAGTGGTTAAGAATGAATGAACTTAGCTCTGAGATCTGAGACTAGATATTTATGATGGGCGGGCAGCCAGCCAGGGAAAGGTCAGGAGGTTTTCTGCTTTGGTTTTGGGGCTTTATTTCTCTTGCATATTGGAGGAAGGGGAAGAGATTCAATAACCCCGCATGAAGTAGGACTCTTCCTTAGCTGTCTTATATATCTACTAGCAGAGGGCTAGGAGAGGAAGGAGAGTGTTAACTCTCCAAAACTGTAAGCATCTATTTCAGCCTATGTATATATGAACATTTTTAAGCTTCAGTTTATTCTCAAAGTATTCCTCCACTTACTTTTTTTTTTTGAGACAGAGTTCCACTATGTCACCCTCAGTAGAGTGCTATGGCATCATAGCTCACAGCAACCTCCAACACTTGGGCTTAAGCGAGTCTAGTGCCTTAGCCTCCCAAGTAGCTGGGACTACAGGTGCCCACCATAATGCCCAGCTATTTTTTTTTCCAGCTATTTTTTTTTGTTGCAGTTGTCATTGTTGTTCAGCTGGCCTGGGCTGGGTTTGAACCCGCCACCCTCTGTGCATGTGGCCGGTGCTGTAACCACTATGCTACGGGCACCGAGCCAGTCCTCCACTTCTCAAGGGTAATGAACCAGAGCTCTGGAATGGGAATAAGCCTTAGAGAACAAAAAAGATGATGGTGGTTAAATATTCTAAGAAAATCTAGTGATTTTCTTTTTATTTCTTCTTTCTTTTTATATTGCTAACACAGCACTTTTTTTTCCTTCCTTTAAGAGAAAGTCGGCATGTGACTGTGCTTCCTTGCATGATGTAAGACAGATAATGGCCTAAGGCTTCAGCTTTCTGCACCTTGTGTGGGATATAATTTGTATGTAAATGTGTCGATACACCGTTGTTAAGGCCTAGTGGCTAACACATATACCTGGGAATACTGGCGTCACCACCTACAGGTGCACCCTGCTTGATTTGATTTGACCTTGTCCCATAGAGCAGTTTGTGGAAATGATCATTTTGTGCAATCTGGACAGAGATTCGTGAAATTCTTTTTATTACTGAAGCTGGAAAAACTTGAAATAGGGTTTTCCCATACTGAGTAATTAATGTAAGGTTGTTAACAGTAAACGAAAGAGTCAAAGAAATGTTAAGGATTAAGAATATCCCCCAGTCTCACCATGTTTGGTCAGATAATTTTACGCTGGCATTTTGCTCTCTGTTCCTTTTGTACAAGCGTGCGTATTTTTATAGCTGCAACTGTAGTGTCCAGAGAATTGTGAATTCTGCCTTTTCCCCTTAACATTATTCTGAGAACACTACCCAGTTAGAACATTGTGTAGATTTGCCCTCATTTATCCAATAACATGGTCACGTATGATTAGACTTTTAAGTTGATTCCATATTGTTGTTTTCATTGCTTTTAAATAAATGTATAATGACAATTTTAAGGATATGGTTTTTTGGCTCTGTTAAGCAAGTTTGGGATAAATTCTCAGCCGTGGAATTATTTGAACAGTGAACGAATTTGAATGTTCTTATTAATCTCTGATGAGGCTCTTGATATATCTTTTGAGAATTCTAGTTGACAGTGTCCGCATTATTGATATATTGATTTTATTTATCAGTGGACCCATTGTTGATATATTGATTTTATGCAGTGGGCCCATCATTAGGTATTAATGATTACTTCAAAGGTAAATAGTAACACAATATTGCTTTAATTTCCATTTTGTGGATTGCTAATGAAGGTGAATGTTTATCTGAATATTTATGTACATGTATTATTTGCATTTGTATTATGATATGTGTTATTGTATTTGTGTAAATTATTTTATTAGGCATCCGTATATAGATTTTAAAATGTTACTTTTGTTCATTAAATATCAAGAGTATTTTTTTACAGAAGGTTTGGGGAGCCTGGACCTCAGGGCTGCATGTGGCCTGGATTCTTGAGTATTGGCCTTTTGACTGAATCCAAATTTTATATAAGAAATCCTTTTAGTAAAGGGATTTGTTCTGCGAAGTTTGGATTCCCTCAAAGGGCCATACTTGGGGGTCTAAAGGGTAATACATGTCATTAGAAATCACCAATAGAACAGTCACAAGATGAAGACTCAATTTTGAAAAGTAGAACCAAAAGCTTTCAACTTTATTCTGATATCTAAGTTTTGGCAGACAGCTAATAACCATTCTACAGAATAAGACAAGACTCCACCTGACTGCAGGGCAGTTGACGTGACAAGTGAATTCAGACCCACTTTTGGTTCCAGAGACTTTGCATCCTCAGGGACATCCCAAGCTGGGACCATCAGGTTGTTGTTGATTCACGGCTGTCAGGACTGGAAGGGACCCTGCTCCTTGCTGGCTTCCTTCTCTTGGCCGTTTGGGGACCTTTCACTTCTCCCTTAGGGTTGGAGATTGAAATTCTCTATGGTTTTTTGGCAGGGGACCTATTGTCATTTTAACCTTAATGTAACGTTATGTCGCGTGTGTGTGTGTGTGTGTGTGTGTCTTGCTCTGTCGCCTTGGCTAGAGTGCAGTGGCACAATCGGAGCTCACAGCAACCTCAGTCTCCTGGGCTCAAGCAAGCCTCCTTCTTCAGGCTCCCAAGTAGACAGGTGCACGCTGCCCATGCCCAGCTAATTTTTTTTCTGTTTTTGGTAGAAACAGGGTCTTACTCTTATTCATGCTGGTCTCCAACTCCTTGTCCTCAAGGAATCCCCCAAACCCCCACCTCCCAGACTGCAAGGATTGCAGGTGTGAGTCAACGCTCTGGGCCACGTTATGTCATCTATTAACCCACTAACAGTCATTACCTGCTCTTAAACCGCACTTAAGTTACATTGCCTTGTGACCTCTTACCCGCATCAGAAAGAAAAATTCGGGTCCATAAAGTCGTGCCTGAGATTCTTTTTATACTATGAACACAAAATAGTTTCTCCACTGTCAGAGGGGCCCATGCCCACTGACTCTTTATAAAGTCTACTTTGTACCACCTTGCGTCCCCTAATCTTCTTAATAGTTACTCATGGACAGGAAGTGTCTTTGATTTGAGAACATGATGGGGTGGATGGATCTCACGGAACTTAAAGGAGGATAACAAGGTTATATTCCTGGCTTTCGCACTTGTCTCTTGGTTTTGGAGCAAGCTGATTAAAATCTCTGCGCTTGTTGACTTTGACCTGAGAAGTGAAGGAGATAATTCTTGCCTTTCCAGCATCTTGTTTGGGAGATTGGGGAGGCCCAGGGAGCTGACGACGTATATTCAGAGCATCTCAGAATAGCTATTTGTAGTTTTTGTCTTTCCTTTGCAGCCTGAGTAATGGGTTAAAGAATGTGCATTCAGTATTGATGTCGTGCTTTTAACAAGAGGTATTTCCACAACATGAAACCTGCTGGGCTTGAGATTCTTCCAGCTGGGTCCAGGTTTATGGCCATTTTTATGACTTACTTTAATAAGGTTTAATGACCAATAAAAAACATTTGGAAGGAATCTTTCAAGGCTAAGTTCTACATCAGGACATTTTTGAGCATGATGCACACCTAAGCTTCGAACACTTTTATAATGAGCTGTGAATAATTATTACTAATTTGTTGCGTAGGTGGGTTATTTTTAAGTAAGCTTGGACCTGCACCCAAGTATAACAGAACGGACAAAAAAAGCACCCCTTGACAAAAGCAACCTTTTGGCAAGGTATTACCAGGGTATTAATCACCCACATAATATGAATTGAGAACTACCTAGGTGAAGTTAAAGTTAAAGGTTGTCTCTGTTGTTGAGAAAATTATCGTTTACTTGGATATCAAGGTAAGAAAATACATTTGTAGCTGTGGAAATATTAAGGAAAGGGAAGCGTGAATCTCTATTATAGACACAAATGTTCAGAGAGTTCTCAGGGCAAAGGATCAGGTGAAAATTAGGAAGTCGTGGCATTGAGTTCAATTTAGTATATTGACCTGAAACAATTAGACAAGAGAACTGTCAACGGTCTCTTTAAAATGATTTCATTGACATACGTATTTTGTGCTACAGTTAGAGCAGAGAGGCCCAAGATGGTTATGTGGCCTATATGTGAGCTCCGAAAAAGTTGATATTTTAAAGACAGCCCAGATCTGTCCTCTTTTTTCTGTGTATTTCACAGAAGGGCAGGAATTCACAGGAACTAGGAGGAGACGTGATAGGATTCAGGGTTTCCATGAGGGCCTCCATCGGACTGTGTCCCTGAGAGTTGTCCTGCTAGAGCTGTAACAATGAATCGTTGGAAATATTGTTGAAAGTTAGTTGTTTAAAGAGACCCTCCCCACCAAAAAGAAAAAAGGAATTTTTCACTGAGTTCCAGATTACTGAAGCAAACTAAGTTCATAAGAGATGGTGTGAATAATAATGGGTCCAATTATAGATTCAATATCTGCTCTGGGGTTGAGAAAGTGCATACTGGTTTAGTTTCTACAGCTGAGAGTGCCTGACTTCTCTGGGGCTCCTTTCTATGACAGCAGCATAAACTTAGCATTGAACATGCCATTAAAATTGAAGACGATATGCTCAGTGAAATAGACCAGAGACAAAAGTGCAAGTACAGACACTTACAACAGGATCCCACTGATAGGAGGGCCCTGGAAGTGGCAGATTCACAGAGACAGACTTAGAATGGTGGCTGTCAGGGGCTCTGAAAGTCAAGAATGGGGAGTGTTGCTCAGGCTGGTCTCCAACTCCTGGCCTCAAGAGATCCTCTGGCCTTGACCTCCTAAAGTGCTGGGATTACAGGCATGAACCATAGCATCCAGCCGGTGTTCCTTTACGAAGGAGCTCCTTCTTGACCTTGAGACCTGAGAGTCTTATAGCAGAAAGTTTCAGTCAGGCTTCCTGGAACCCCCCACACATACACACAGCAAAACCAAAGGCCAGCTATTTCCTTCTTAGGCAGAGATAATGAAAATCACCCAACTGGCCTGATCCCAAGATTGCCCCCAAATGGCTTGTGTTTTAAAAAACATTATAACCCTCTCTTAAAAAAATCCATTTTTACTAAAATAGTTTTCTGTCTTCTAGAATGATCAATCAGATTTTTTTTTGTCTTTTAAAGAGCTATTTTTTTCTTCTTGTTATATACTAGCTACCTTTGAAGAGAACATTCCCTCAAGGGAATGTATATAAAAACAAAGATATTTTCATAAAGAGCACATGTATATCCTTTCTTTTCCTTTTGTTTTCTTGCTGAAATGTGTACTTATTACCATATTTCTCATCAGGTTTTATGGGGATTTTTTTTTTATATTTCTTTTTTCAATTATTGGCATGTGTCTAAGCGTATATTTTGCTTTATCATCATGATGTATTCCTATCCATTCTGTGATAAAAGAAGTATCATAAAACAAGAAAACGCTTGGGGAAATTAAACTGATCAAGAGATCTTTGCTGACTCTGCTATGTACTGTGGATGTGTCTTTATGTTCTTCAGGCTAAATTTTTTAATTGGTGAAAGGCTGAACTGGAAAACTGTTTGCTACAGTACAGACATTTCAAAGCATTTTTCAAAATTGTGTCAGGAACATATGTTATTCTATTGTTACCCTTTTCTGCCTTTTTCATTCTACCATGGAAAACCAGATGGTCTATATGAGCTGAGAGAAATAATTTTCCAGTCTAGTATATGCATGGAATTCCTTCCCTTATTCTTAATCTGGAGCAGTGGAAAGCCAAAGAAATTCAGTTCAATATAATGAACTAAATCAAGTTCTTAATTACAGAATTAGGAAAGATTTTAGCATAAATTAAGGTTCCCTAGTCATATTTCTTTCCAAGCTGGAAAGTCTGTAAAGAATGATTTCTATTAGCTGCTTTTTCCTGAGTAATTCATCGATTCAACAAATCAAACTGGCTGTCAGGTTTTACAAACCAGAGAAAAATAATTGGTTATGACATTTAAAATACAAACATTGATACAGAGATTTCAAATCCTTTTTGGTTTTTTTGACCAGTGAGACTCTGTCTCCTTGTGTAGAGTTCTGTGGCGTCCTAGCTCACAGTAACCTCAAACTAGTGAGTTAAAATGATCCTCTTGACTCAGCCTCCCGAGTAGCTGGGACTAGTTACCTGCCTGGCTAGTTTGTAGAGATGGATCTTGCTCTTGCTCAGGCTGTTCTTGAACTTCTGAGCTCAAGTGAGCCACCTGCCTCGGCCTCCCAGAGTGCTAGAATTACAGACGTGAGCCACCAGGCCCGGCCTTGGGAATTTTAAATCCTTTCCCCTCCTGCTGCCTTGTCAAAGCCTATTCACTGTCCTAATAAGGTGCATGACTTATTTGCAAGTTTAGACAGATGATGCATTGACAAAGTTGCTCTTTCTGGGGTTCTCTGCAGGGAAGAGGCTGTACTGACCTTATTCACGGGAGGGAGGAATAATCTGCCCAGAAGTACATTTTGACACCCAAGCCGACCCCATTATAATACTTCATCTTTCCCCTTATAAAAGGTAATGCCTCTTTGTTTGATACGCATGTCACCTTTCATGTCACATGGATTAAGTGACTTCTCCACATCACGTCCCATTCTAGAACTCCTCTGTGAGCCAGGAAAAAACATGGCATTGTTAACTGGACTTGTTAATTCTTATAATACCAGGAGAATATAATGGCTTTATCACACGAGGCTCTGAAGATAGCACATGTCACCACGGTATGAATGCACTTCGGTTGTGGAATTTGGTCGGTGACTAACGTTATCAGAGCAAGGCACTGAAATAGGATTGATAAATTGAGAAAGAGGAGAAGTTATCAGCGAATGATAAACAAATACGTGGCTTAGGAGCATTCCACGAGTTCCATTCGTAAGCACTCTTATTTGTATTGTTTTGCTGCTCACTTACAAGTTTAAAAGGGTTTTTCTCTTAATTGGGTCTGCGATTTCTCAAAAGCGTGCACTTAATTATTATGTGACTTAGAGGGGGTTCCGGAAAATGAGTTGCACTCCCGGGTTGGAAGAAATCCTGAAAACACTGCTTCCCAGCATTGTATAGGATATGGCCTTTTTGTGGGAGAATGCTTCACGTGTACTGTTTAGCACAATTTGAAATTATGACTTAGTATAATGGGCTTTCCCATCTTCTGAGCAAATGAAGGAATATACAAGGTCAGACAATTAAATTTGTGAACTCGTCCCGGAAAGAGCGCTGCATAAATGTCACTGTGGTCACCTTTGAAATATTGCCCTGGGGAAGCCATGCACTAATGCTTAGTGCCTTGTCCACCCTTCAAAGCGACTTTGGAACTCTGTCGTGGGATGGCCGTCAGAGCTGTTGTCATATGAGCTCTGACAATTAAGTTTGCGAACTTATCCTGGGAAATTTGCTTTGAAGGGTGACCTGGGTGCTGGTGTCAGTATATAGCTCCCCTAGGGGAGTCCTTCAGAGGTGACCCTAGTAATATTTAGCAGTGAGGAATGCAGCACTTTTTCTAGGGCGAGTTCTTAAACTTTGTTGTCAGATCTCATATACATTTGTATCATTAAAAACTGTGAACGGAATGTAAGGGCATACTGTGAAGCCATCAAATATACTACATGATTTCTTGTCAAGTTATAATTTGAATTTATAGACGATTTTAATAAGGTTATTTTTTTAGGCAATATTATGTTTGGTAGCAGGAAAATGCGATGTTCAGGAAAAAGATAACAAAAGGTAGAAAAGTCTTATTTTTTTAGAGAAATGATTCCTCAATAATACGGCCTACATTTTAGTTCTAGATGATCTTATGCTTTAAAATTAGAATTGGACTTTAAAATTTATGATTCAATGGGAGATTTGTATTTTTTATGGACTTGGGAAAATCTTAGTTAAGGCATGAGTCTTTTCAATTGTTAGCTCAGTAGTTTTATGATATATTCAAGCATGTAAGCACTTCTTTCCTTTATAGTTAACTGATCTGTGTTCATTCGGTGTAAGGTAAGCATCAAAGTAAAATCAACCACAAAATACGTCTAAAACTAATGCAAAAGAAAAAGAAAGCAAATGCTTGGTAAGACATATTGCAGCGCTTTAAGGATCATGAATTGTCAACATTTCCAATTCATGAAAACCTAGTTTCAGAATCCAGTTCTAGATTTCCAGCTTAGTTCTTAAAAACTTTCCTTATAGTGCTCTGGGGCAATTGAGGTTATTTCTTTGCCCAAGTGCATTGTCATAAAATATCATGAGCAAGTTTAATTTCTAATATAAATAATAAATCCTTCTAGAGATGCTGTTCAAACTTGTATTCTGGTTGACATTTTGAAAATTTTCAGTACTTACCAATCCCAGTGAGTGTCTGATAGCTTGATGAGTATTTGATCAGTATTAAAAAGAAACTTAATGGTCTTTCACAAATGGGAGCGGGCCTGAACAAAATCCTTGACATTGTATAAATCACCTAGTGTCTCTGAGAGTCCGTTTCCTAATATCTGTGTTTGAAATAATGATGTTATGGTCCCTCTGAGCCTCACGGATCAAATATAGTATGAAATCTTTAAAAAACAGTAAAGGGCTATATGATCATGAATCATCTGAGAAACATACATGAAATCTTTAGAAATTGTCTTTTCTGATCTGGGCCCTTAAACTGCTTGCTTGAGAGAGATCTGACCTCTCTTGGGAAGAGTCTCTTTGTTGAGGTCTCATGAGAACTACCCATTGGTCCTGATCCCAAGTCATAATCCATCATCTGCTCCTTCACCCGCTTCACCACCTTGCTCTGGCCTTGATGTCAGAGGCTCTTGGAGGAGTCCCGGGCAGAGCAAAATGGCAGCCTGAACTAAGACAGTTATTGTGGGGCCGGAGGAGGAACCAGATGGCATCATGGAGTGGTTGACTGGGTTGGCTGTAGCTGAAGGCACAAAGGGTGAAGGCTGAAAAGGAAGCTGAGGGTATTTTGGTTGAGTTGTGTTTTAGAGTTGCTGTCTTGCTCTGTGTTTGCTCTTGGATTACAGCTGTGAGGGTGGGGGCAGCCGTCTCTAGAAGGGTCTCAGGACCCAATGAGGCCATAGTCCCAAGAGCAGAAGGATAAGACTGAGCAAACAGTGGAGAGAGGGCTTTTCTGGTTCTGAAAACAAGTTCAATATCTGTGTAGTCTACACAGGGGTTGACAGGGTTCAGAAAATTAAAATACAACACAGCCGTAGAACCATATTTGTGTGTTTTTCTTCAGAAGCTGGGTGAGCGTCCCTAATCCGAAAGTCTGAAATGCTTCAAAATCCAAAACTTTTTGGGCACTGACGAAAGATAGTGATAACTTTGTTTTCTGATGGTTCAGTGAACATAAACTTTGTTTCATGCACAAAATTATTTTGAAAGTATTGCCTACAGTAATGATTTGGCTGTATGTATCTGTTGTACATAAAACATAAATGAATTTCGCATTTACACTTGAGTTCCATCACCCAAATATCTCACTATATGAATGCAAAATTCCAAAATTCAATCAAAAACCCAAACTCTGGTCCCAAGGATTTGGGGAAAGGGGCACTCAACCTGTGCGGTGTTTCAAGGGGCTTAACTTAACATAGTACTTCTAATACCTCTTATTGCTTGAACTTTTTAGATTTGGGGGTTCTGGATAAGGAGATTATTTTTTATAACCCCTACTTGTAGTTGTTCTCTTCTAGGTACAAACCAAGGTAGAAAAAAATGTCATTATTAAAAAATAAAGGCAAATCCTTTATCCTTCTGAAAAACTGGTGATTCCATATGTAACTAACCATTTAGTATTAATTTTATATATACTTTATTCTTGGGATTAAAAAAAAGATATCACATGAATGATTATAACCCTTGAGTAAATGTAGCCTTATCTTTCTTTTTTCTTAATGCTACAGCAAAGCCTCTGTGGAAGCCCAGAGCGCTTGTTACAATGAGGGAGTTACCTGCCATGAGCCCGGCTAATGAGGCTCCCCCTGAGTTTCATCCGATTTTTCTTTCTCCTCTGTAATGCCTGAGTCAGCTAACACACAGGTAAAATATGCAAAAACTCAAGTAAAAATTCTGGAAGGTTTCCACAAGGGTCACTTTACCGGGACGCAGCCTCCCCGTGGCTGTTGTCCTCCTCGAGGTCTTGGGGGACCTGGATCCCTGCTGCCCAGGCGCTGATAGAGCCCCACACCTGTCCTGTCCCTTGTACATCTTGATTCTTTCCAAGGTTAGTGATGCTGCTGGGGCACCACAGCAGGCGAGGCTTAGGCGAGGCCACTGCTTCCTGTATTTTGTGCCACGTGGATGCCTCGTTCATCCCAATACCTCAACCCCCACCCCCAGCAGCACCTGGGTGCCACTGGGAAGCCCACCACCTGCACCCCGTCTGTGCTGTTCTCCCTCACTGAGCCTCACTGAGCCCTTCCTAACAATGGGCTTTTCTCAATTTCTCCAATGAGCTAACTCTGTCTATCGGCATGGTCCTGCTGGGGTTTTGTTTTTATTGTTATTTTTGGGTGTTTTTGCCTGGACTCTTCTTCCCTGCCCTGTCCTTGGACCCTCAAGGTCTCGGCTAAACTATGATTCTGCAGAAAGGTTTTCCCGGACTCCCCTGTACAAAGCCCCTCCTCCCACCATCCTCTGTCAGAGCACCCAGTTTATTCTCGGGGTGCAAATAAAATGACTGGACACATTGGTTGTCTGGACCAGCAGTTTACATTCCCATCAGCCGCGGTTTCCTTTCACATACGAACGTCCCCATTCTTCCTTTATGTTCCTGGTTGTTACTACAAACTGCTGGCGCACCCCATTTTAAAAACCTCGAAATTTGGACCTTCACAAATAAAAGGTTAGGTTAAATTAATTTATTCTTAAGTTATGTGTACTTCAGTTTTTGGTGGCTCTGGCATAACCTTCCTGGAAGGCCAGTGAAGAACGTGGCATGGACGGGACCTCTGTCCCTACAGAATAGCTGTGGTGAGCTGCCCAGGTGTGTGGCTCTGAAGACAGCAGGTAACAATTCTCACTAAAGTTCCCAGCAAAGTACAAGCTTCCATTGAGTGACCCAGTACTTTCATTTCTAGAAAACCCAGTATAGTTTACAACTATGCAAAAATACTTTGTGCGTAAGTGCAAAATAGAGTTGGGTTTCAGGTTCAGACAATTTTCTAAGTGTATTTTTTCACCTCCTTGAATTTTAGCAGGATAATCAAAGGTCGTGAGGGGTGCACACCCATTTTATAATTATATAGGACTGTTGTGTACAGCCCAGGACAGTTATATTCTAGGTCACTGGCGACAGTCTGTCCTGCTCCTCCATTGTTGAAACAACAAAAATGTAGCGATACATTTCTGGAACACTCGCTTGGGGTCCACCAGTCTAGACCATAAGGTCCACTGAGGACAAGAGCCACATTTGCCTTGCATACAGAGAGCCTTCGGCATTTAGCCTAGCACATTATCGTAGCAGTGTATGGCAAATGTTTAAGGAGGGAACCAAAAAATGAATGAAAGGAAATGCACAGAGACAGGGAAACACGCTCGTTCATTCAATTATTAAATGTTAACGAAGAGCCAGGCATGGTGGCTCCTACCTGTAATCCCAGCATTCCAGGAGGCTAAGGAAGGAGGATCACTTGAGGTCAAAAGTTGGAGACTATCTTAGTGAGACCTCATCTCTACAAAAATGAAAAATATTAATCTGGTGCAGAGATGAGCTCCTGTAATCATAGCTACTTGGGAGGCTGAGGCAGGAGGATCACTTGAGGCCAGGAATTTGAGGCTGCAGTGAGCTATGGTCTTCACACTGTACTCTAGCCTGGTGACATAGCGAGACCCTGTGTCCTCAAAACTAAAAAGTTTTACTGAGCAACTACTATGTACAGATAGTATTCTAGGATCTAGGAGCCAAACGGTGAATAAAACATTTCTTCTCTGGTGAGTTGCTTTCTCTATCTATGGAACTACTTTTAATTGAAATGTAACACTTAGTTTCTGGAGAAAGGTCTCAGGTGACTGTCATTGTGGTGTGCTTTATTTCAGAATACTTGTATAAAGTGAACTCAATAGATTATGATAGAGAAAGCTGGCTTGGTAATCAAAAGCAGGGCAAGGAGCTGCAGTTTCCTGTATTTTTTTATCTTCTAAATTATTTAGGGACCTCATTTGTGGTCATAACCTTAAACTGAAAATAGCCAGCGCACCCTGGGAAGTCTGTCTCCCCTGACCTTTCCCCCGTCCCCCCAGATAGATTTGGTTTTAAATGATGTTAGTAAGAGCCTTCTTAAACTGGTGTGTTGACTGCCCACAGCTCCTGAATTTTCGTTGTTATTCTCCGGACTTTTCTGACATTACGGGGGACTTTTATGCTTTTCACAGTCAGTGAGTGAAGAGTCCCGGCTTGTAAATTTCAGTCTCCAGCACAAAGAGAAAAACTAAATTGTTCTGTATTCAAACTAGCCCATCAATACAGGAACACGATACTATCCTGGGGGTAAAAATGGGGCAGGAACACGGAGAAAGCCAACATCACACAGAATAGACTCTCAGGAAAGATTTATTCATTAATAACTTGCTGATGAGTCAGCATGGTGAGCACAGAGGAACGAACACCGATAACCATCGGTCAGACCTCTGAAATGGATGGTGGTTTGTCTTGTATGAAAGAGGAATCTTAGGCAAGAAGAGTTTTGGTTTTGAACTAACATTTGCCATGTGTTTCTAATTACTCAGTTTTTGCTGGTAGGAGCCCTATCAGGTAGATCTATTATTATTTTCATTTTACAGAGAAGGAAACTGAGGCACAGAACTTTAAGGGATGATTTTGATCACAGATCTAAGAGCTTGTCGTCTTAAACTGCAAGGCTAGTTGCATCTGGGGTGTGAGATTAGGCACCTGCTGAATGCACAGCTGGCGAGTAACAGAGGGGGGGTGTCTGATTTCAAAATCCATGCAGTTTCCAAGGTGGTTAGCTGCAAAACTGCAGATATTCCCTACTAGTGATAGGAAGGAAGAAACAAGAATGCCTTTCTAACTGTCAGAGCCAAAGTTATTGTCCACACTTCTAATCCCTTCCGGCTTTGCTTTTCTATTACTCATTCCTCCTCCTTCCCCTTCTATTTTTCTTGCTGCTTACTCCCCTGAGCGTGACTTCTCATTCTTGGCTGGTTTCTTCCCCCTGCCCCATCTGCTAAATGCACATGCTCAGGCTGGTGCAGTGGCTCACACCTGGAATCCTAGCACTTTGCAAGGCCGAGGTAGGAGGAGCCTAGGAGTTTGAGAACAGCCAGAGCAAAATAGTGAGATCTTGTCTAGAGGAAAAAATTGAAAGTGGCTGGATGTGATGTTACATGCCTGTAGTCCTAACTCCTCAGGAGGCTGAGGTGCTAGGATCATGTGAGCCCACGCGTTTCAGGCACCAGTGTATAGAATGAAACCTCTAAGGCCAGGCGTAGGGGCTCATGCCTGTAATCCTAGCACTCTGGGAGGCTGAGGTGGATGGGTTGCCTGAGCTCACACGTTCGAGACCAGCCTGAGCAAGAGCGAGACCTCATCTCTAAAATATAGCCGGGCATGGTGGTGGGCGCCTATAGTCCCAGCTACTTGGGAGGCTGAGACAGGAATTGCTTACACCCAGGAGTTGGAGGTGGCTGTCAGCTGTGACTGCATGGCACTCTGAAAAAGTGAGACTGTCTTAAAAAAAAAAAAAAAAAAAGAGAGAGACCTTATCACAAAAAATAAACAAAAACAAACAAAAAACCCCCAAAATACTTGTGAAGTAATAGATATTCAAGGCTACAACGTGTAAATAGTCCGTTAAAATATTGCTATAGAAAATTCATCAAGAATGTTAACCAAAATATTTTTCATTAATTTTTTAAATTTTTAATTATTATGGTTACATATGGTTGTATAACTTTGTAAGGTGTGTGTGTGATGTGTGATACAGGACTACAATGTGAATTAATCAAATCAGAGTAATTGGGGCATCCATCACAACAGACGTTTATCATTTCTTTGTATCAGGAACATTCCAGTTCCACTTTTTAGTTATCTTAGAGTCTACTCCAACTTGTGGATTATGGTCACTTTGTTGTGCTATCAGATAGTGTTGATTCTAACTAACTAACTACATTTTTGTCCCCTTGATCGTCCACACTTTATCCCCCGACTCCTGCTTCCCTTCCCAGCCCGTGCTAGCCATCATTCTAATCTTCGTTCCCATGAGATCAATTGTTCTTTTAATATTTCAGGCCCATGTATGAGTGGGGACATGGTAAAACAGAATCTATTTTTTTTTTTTTTTTTTTTGAGACAGAGTCTCCCTTTGTTGCCCTTGGTAGAGTGCCATGGCATCACAGCTCACAGCAACCTCAAACTCTTAGGTTTAAGAGATCCTCTTGCCTCAGTTTTTCCTTTTTAGTAGAAACAGGGTGTCTCCCTCTTGCTTTGGTTGCTCTTGAACTCATGAGCTCAAGTAGTCCACCCGCCTCAGCCTCCCAGAGTGCTGGGATTACAGGCGTGAATCACTGTGCCCAGCTAAGCAAAATCTTTATTAAGTGAGTTCATAAACTCTGTTCCAACAGGCTCATTGGGCTGAAGACTGTTGACCCACCCGTTCCCTCACTTGGAGGCTCCTAACCAGCCTGCTGTCAACAGATGGATGGCCCAGGCTCACCTTTTCAGATATAATACCCGTGATTTCCATGCACACTTTTTCTTTATTAATTTTTGGCCACTACTAAGCAGATCTCACTTGAGGATGTCTGGTACCCACTCACCTCCGCTTTCTTGCTGGGCCTCCTTCCAATCTTCCCCCTCTGTGGAGCCTTCCCTGCTCCCTGGGCAAGGCTCATCCTCTGATCCCCCGTGACATTCTGTGTTAGTCTTGCTGGTAGTTTAAAGACGTGCCTGGATTATACTTTCAGAGAGTGTGCACCCTCTGAAGTTGGATGTGAGCCTTTAGTACCTTGAATTCCTTTCAACCTTCTAGAAGTTCAAAGCTAGTATTTAATAGCATGTTGAAAAAAGATATGACAGGACAGTGTGATATGGTTGACAAAAGCAAGTATCTGAGCCAGGGATTCAGAATGTTAATCCCAGCAGTATTATTAATATTATTTTTTTTAAGTCTCAAGCTGTCGCCCTGGGTAGAGTGCCATGGCGTCATAGCTGACAGCAACCTCCAACTTGGGCTCAAGAGATGCTCTTGTCTTAGTTTTTCTTGTTTTAGTAGAGACGGAGGTTTCACTTTTGCTCAAGCTGGTCTTGAACTCGTGAGTTCAAGCAATCCACCTGCCTCGGCCTCCTAGAGTGCCAGATTAGAGAGCCACCATGCCCGGCCCAGCAGTATTATTCTTAATGCTGCTTGAAGCGTGGAGACGCCAATGAAGTTTAGTCATCGTCTGGTCTTCTGTTGTCTTTCTCCATGTCTCAGGCTACTCACTGCCCCCCTCCCGTGTTCCTCTTGCCACCTCTGACTGCATTTGTCTCTGATGTATTTCCCTTGTAAATATAACTCCTTTCCCTTGCTTTACACTTCTTTCTTCTTAGTCCCCAATTTTCTCCTTTCTAACAAAGCCCCATTTCCAATGAAGTCTTTATTATTCTCTAACTTGTTATTAAAGATAATAGGGTTTAAAAATGATGGGAGGTGAAAGACTTTTCCTAATATCCAGAAGTTGACAATTTCTCTTGTTTTTAAGGTACCATGTTTTTTTTAGCAAGTGCTATTTCATTTATTTGCACAGAATTTTGCAATGTTAGAGGTAGAAAAAGCTGTAGAAATTCATCTACTACAATTCACTTTGGTTGGGGAGGAAAGCAAATACTCAGAGTAGTGAAAGGACGTGCCTTGGACCTCAAGGTTAATTACTGATGGAGATGAGAGTTAAGGCTGTTTCCGGAGTTCAACCTGTTCTTATTTCTTTCTGTGTTTGCAGTCCAAAGTGTTGTTTCCCATCTCAGGGTTTGGTAAGAGCGCCGTCTGGGAGTTAGTTTGTTCCCAGCATGTAGTCTAGCTGATTGACTTTGAGTTAGTTATTTAACCTCTCTGGCTTTGAGGTTCTCATCAGAATATGAGAAGGCCAGAAAGCTTTAAGGCATCTTTTTAATTCTCAATCTTCCTTCATCCATATTTAGCAAGTAGTGATGGCCAATTATTTTACAAGTTCAAGGTGATTTGAACTGTTGCACTTGGTTTTCCTCCGTGGTTTTTTCCAAATGCCACCCCGGGTTGGGTTCCTTTTGCACATTGCTCTATTCCAATCCATACAACCTCTTAAGCTACTCCAGTATTTGTTTAAATGACTTCTAATTAAAACACACACTAACTTCCTTGGCAGAAACCCTGTCCTTGTCCTACAAGGATGTTTGGCAAGGTTTTTGTTACAATTTTTTAAAAGGTACAAAGAAAATTAAATATGTTGATGAAATATTTTCTCTGGATCACAGTGTTGAGACAGAACAGTGCAATTTTCTTAGCATATACTACCTGAAAGCTGGCAAAAGAACCATGTTATTCTGTCTTCATTGGAAGTTTGTTGTGGTATTAACCAATCCTAAATTTCTTTGTATGTCTTCCCACACAAATTATTCACAATCTAAAGTAAATGCAGACCCAGAAAGAAAAAGCAATGTATAAAAGCATTATAATTGAGGATGTAAGTATCTGTCAATTTGCTTGTCAGGATGTGAAATTCAGCAAGTTATTAAATCCTCTAGCTTTTCACCAAAAAACACTCAAATTACCTTTAAATTCTTAGAAAAATCTTTCTACTAATTGAAATAAATGGGAAATGAATGTTGCTTCATGGTGGGTTTCTTTTCTTTTCTTTCTTTCTTTCTTTTTTTTTTTTTTTTCTCTCCAGGTCTAAGTCTAGGTCAAGTGATTAAAACACTTAACAAAAACTTGACTGAATGTCCCCAGCCCAGCTCTCTGTTTGATTTATTTAGCTTCTAGTAGTCAACGAATATATTGCATCAAAAACTGATTTTTTTTTTCTGGATGTGGAATTTCCACTCAGTTTGCAGACCATCATTTCCTGAAGTGCTTGTAAATAGTTTTTTTATTTTTTTTTAATTTGGTCGTTCAGTGTCTGAGAGCCTATTTTAAGAGCATTGCCAAGCGTGGGAAACTAATATCGCTGTATTCCCGCTGTGGAAGGAGCTTCACTGTGGTAATGCACTTGAGTGTCCTATGAAAGGCCTTTTTAATGGACACTCAGAGACTCTAGCTGGCTGTTGTATGAAGCATGGCTGCCATGGCAGTGACTTTTCTGAAGTGGAAGAAACCTACTCTCACTGACATCTTGCATTTTTCATCAGTTTCTTTAATCATTTCCAAGTTTGTTTTTAAACTTTCCACTCAAGGGCTTCACTAACTGCAGTATAAAACAAACAGCTTGTTTCTGAGGGGCTAGAATAAATGTCAAAACACTGGGGAACAAAGTTTGAAATTAACATACACATTTTGTAACATATTACATGTTGTAGTTAGGGTTACTTTTGTACTTGAACTTGGATTTCAGTTTTCAGCATCTTCAGACATCTTCTGGAAAGGTATTGTTAAAAGTCCTTGTAAGTGTAACCATAGGCAATTAAAAAAAATCTGGATTCTTCAGTGAAATAATATCTATTCAATATGGTTGTGAATAATTGAATTGAGAACTTTTATATGTTATAAAACTTTCTGTAGGTCATTTCTAAATACTCAGTGAACTGTTAGTGAAATTTCACTCCAAGGAGTGCTTCTCTTAAACAGAAAGTATTTAAGTTAAGAGGAAATAACTAACTAGGATTGGACTTTTTTTTGGAGATAGAGTGTGACTGCCCTTGGTAGTTGGCATCATAGGTGACAGCAAACTCAAACTGGGCTCAAACAATCCTCTCGTCTCAGCCTCCCAAGTGGCGAGGACTCAGTTGCCTACCACAGTGCCCACCTAGTTTTTTTACTTTTAGTAGAGACGGAGTCGGTCTCTTGCTCAGTCTAGTCTTGAACTCCTTCCTCGGCCTCCTAGAGTGCTAGGATGACAGATGTGAGCCACCTCACCTGGCTTAACCTTGTTTTTAATCCATAAAAAGACCAAAAAAGGGACAATAAATGTAGTCACTTGCTTCTTATATGCAAATAAAAGATGAAGTTAAACTTAAGAGTTATGGACACATTTTTAAGATTGTAAATGGTATTTTAAACCATATATATATATGGTTTATATATATATATTTTAAAATATTGTATCCAATTCAAATTCTATAATCATATTTCTGATTCCTTAATACCTTGATGAATTGGGGTGGTAATTTGATGTGATTTTAGGAAGATTTATAAGCTGTAAGTTAGATTAATAATAAACTGTTAAGAAATAGACCTATGGGCTTGGCACCCGATAGCTCAGTGGTTAAGATGCCAGCCACATTGATTGAGGTTAGCAGGCTCGAACCTGGCCCAGCCTGCTAAACAACAATGACAACTGCAAGAACAAGAACAAAAAACAGCCGGGCATTGTGGCGAACGGCTGTAGTCCCAGCTACTTGGGAGGCTGAGGCAAGAGAATCGCTTAAGTCCAGTGGTTTGAGGTTGTTGTGAGCTGTGACGCCACAGCACTCTAGGGGGTGACATAGTGAATCTCTGTCTCAAAAAAAAAGCAAGCAGAAGAAAGAAAGAAATAGACCTATATTAAATGCATTTTGACTGTCTGGTCATAGTTCACTACAAACAAATCCCATTTAGAGGTCTGTTTGGGACTTTAATAGAATGAGATGAATTTACTTCTTTGTCATATCTCCAGAAGGAAAAAAAAAGTCTTGAAAAGCAACTGACCTCTCTAATCACAGCAGGTTGAAATCCCCCACATGGTTTGCTGTTTGGTTGCTTTATTTCAATTGTTGAAGTGAGGTTATGGTCCATAGCTGCCATTCCAGTATGAGAGTTGAAGGTTTTTATTATAAATTTGAACATGGCCTTTTCTACTAATATGGCCATTATTATTTCAAGGCACATTTTTGTCTCTTGTTCTTTGCCCTTGGGTCACTGTCAAAAAACGAACAAAAACTTTTAAGAGTAGGATATGACTCCATCTGAAAGTTCTCGGGAACTTAAAGTGGTTGCAAATTCATAACTTTTCAGAATAACATAAAGAAAACTTATTCTAGATAAATAATGCAGAACTGCATCCAAAATCCACAGTCCAAGGCTTGCTGTCTCTCTGAATTATCTGTATCTCTTGTGGCTCAGGCAGAATTTCCCAGCTATTTAAGAGCTGCATTTAAACATATGCCACCAAACAGGAAGAGGTATTTTGAGGAATGGTGCTAACATTTTAGAGAAAGTGTGTCTGAAAATGAGTTCCAGGTTTTTCTTATTTTTCTTAATAATGAAATGTAAATGTATACAGAAATTATTTCCTAGAATACACCCAAAGGAATATTTTAGGAATACACATTCATTAATCAGTCCCTTTGTGTTTAAAATACATACCTGTTGTATGTGATTATGCAAAGAAGACTGTTCTTCCGTGAATAATTTTATCTTTTTTTACATAATTTGAGAAACCATATGCTCTATAATGAAGAAAAAATATTTCAAGTATATAATCTTGTTAAACAGTTACACCATGAGTCACTGTATTTAAAAAAAAAAAAAAAAAGGTAATGGCCTCAATGTGACAACAGGGACCTAAAGGACTTGGTGCTCATTTGACGTTTGCTATTAATTTAAGATTCCTGTGAATTCATTAACAGGGCATTCTGATAATTGAGACTGAGTTTGCAACTTTTCTTATGTTAAGAATTCAAATGTTTAAAAGCCCTGAAAACCAGATCAGACCCTTTATCGGGGACTTAAATTTGAGTGTGTGTCACTGTTGCAAATGAGGTGTACGTAACTGTTACAAAAATTGACTCCGATAATTCTTCCAGGCTTTATCGTAAAATCTGCTGGGATGATATTATTAAATTAAAATTTTAAGTTATTACAAAAATTGTTTGGTTTTTTTTTTTTTTTAGTCCCAAAGTTCTTTTTTTTTTTTTTTTTTACGTGAGTTTGATATTGTTTGTGCCACTAACAATCCTTTTGCGATTTGTCATTGTCACTGACGTGGCCTGTATTTGCTGTAGTATAATAAGGAACAGATAGTGGGAAGGTAAGAATCGTCATTTTCTCCTGAGATTGCTGATGTGGTCTTAATTTTAGTTTTAACAGGAAACATAAAAATCTGGCGTCTTTGAAAAGACTACTTAAGAAGTTGTGCATTTCCGTGTTGCATCTTTTTAGAAGCTGGGCCAGTCATGGAAGTTGGAAGAAAGGGAGAAAGTATGTCTCCTTCAGTTTAAAATATAAGAAGTGAGCCCACTGGCAAATGAGTCACCAGCTACCCAGTCCTGGAAGGGTTCTGTCCCGCTTTGGGCATCTACTAGCTAGCACTGTCCACTAGAACCTTCTCTAATGATGGAAATGACTCGATGAGCCATTGAGCTCTTGAAATGTGGCAACTAAAAAATTGACTATTGATTAATTGACTGATGGTTTGAGATAGAGTCTTAGTGTGTCACCCTCAGTAGAGTGCTGTGGCATCATAGCTCACAGCAACCTCAAACTCTTAGGCTCACGTGATTCTCTTGCCTCAGCCTCCCCAGTAGCTGGGACTATAGGCGCCTGCCAAAACACCCAGCTATTTTTAGAGACTGGGTCTTGCTCTTGCTTAGGCTGGTCTTGAACTCCGTGAGCTCAAGCAATCCACCTGCCTCGGCCTCCCAGAGTGCTAGGATTACAGGCATGAGCCAAAATTAGCTATTGAGTTAAATTGCCACAGGTAACTTCTACTTTTCTCCACAAAGTGTGCTCTGTGGGCCTGCAGTTCCTATATCATCTCCAAATTGTTAGAAATGTGGATTCTCAGGGCCCAGCCCAACCCTTGAATCAGATTCTACATTTTAACAAGATGCCCCAGTGATTCATATGGTCATTACCATTTAAAAGTCCCCCTGGAGATGGAGGGCAGTCTCCTAGTTAAAATAAGAGCTCCTGCTCACTCGAAATTCCTGTTAATTTTTAGGCACGAAAAAGATAAAGTAATACATGCCTATAAAATATCATTTTCAAAGGAGTTTTCATAATGAAACTTTCTCCCATTCTTGGGTACTTAATTAGCTTTACACATATACACAGACACGTACACTTGGGTCCTTACAGAAGTTTTGAGAGACACAGAAATCAAGACATATAAAATTCACATGGACTGAAACAGACGAAGCCTTCCCAGCAACCCTGATAAGCTGGAACTTGCAGGTGAATCAGAAAGGACGCTGTCCACTGTGTTTGTTGGACGTGAAATAATGGACCATAACACAGTCTGTCTTCAAACTTTTGTAGTGGCCTACCTGTATACATACACATAGACAAATGCGTGTATATATAAAATACCAGCAAATACCTATACATAGATACATATTGATAGGTATATATGTGCACACACCATGTATATGTTCGTAGCCTCTGAAGGGAAGATTTTTCTTCTCCCCTGGTTCTTGGTGGTCATCGGGAGAGCAGAGTTTGAGGACACACCATATCAGCCAAGCAAGTGACAGTTTGTTTTTTTTTTTCATTGAAAGTTAAAATTCACTCTCAAAAGAGAGGAGAGTCAGCCTCCAAAAAAGCAGGTGTGCCAGGAGGAAGTGGTTTTTGCTGTTTTGATGTCCTAATGACGGAGGGGAAGGATATTCAAGGATATGGGTTTGGCTTTTACCAAGAATTTGGGTAGGAATTCCTTGAATTGGGTTCCCTCCTGTTTTTATGGTTTATATGGTCGCCTTGGAAACTGTCCTGGTGATTTAGAGAAATTTGAAAACCACAATGTAAGTGATACTATAAATTGCTAGAGGTCATGAAAGGTAACAGATAGCCCAAAGCCTATCTTTGGCTTTGGGAAGCCAAAAGTGGAAGGCAGTTCTTGCCTGGAGTTGTCAGTCACCTCTGCTCTTCTGCCGGAGGGGGTGTTTACTTCAATCTGCACCCGAATTTCAAGTCTCTGCGTCCGGTTTCAGCCTTGTCTCCTGGTCTCCTATTCTGACATATATAAAATCATGTAATAAACATTCTCATACTTAAATATTTTCCCTATTTCTTTCCCTTCGGATAGACAAGATAAAAAAGAATTTCTGAGTATTTACTTTTAAAAGAGTAATATGTATTCCCACACCCTTTTCAGAAAAGGCATACTGATTTAGACTTCTCCCAGGAGTGTTTGAGTTCTAACGTAATATTGACTGTCATTTAAAAAATGGCTAATTTGGTGGACAAACATTTTATCTCCTTTTAAATATCTACATATATGTTTATTATTGTTGAGGTTAATTGTTTCATGTATTTTAGCTGTGTTTAATTTTCCTATAGTCATTAACCTCGGATAAGTTATTTAAAGTGTCTACACCTTCGTTTCTTCATCTTCAGTTACTTTGTAAGGTCATCGTGAAGACCACACTGAGTTAATGTATTTCACACACTTAGGACAGTAGGTGCTATTGTTGTTAGTCCTTGATGAGTTTTCAATGTATGGCCTTTGTCCATTTTTTCAGCTGAGTGTTTAGAATGCTGTGGACCATGGACATTCTGTCCTGTACATAAAAGTTGAGAGAGAAATGAGTTTTCCAATGAATGTGGCAATTAGCATTTTTGAAGATGATGGGTAGAAAGTGACATATGCTTGTTGGGATTACACTGGAAGCTTCACTGTATACTTTGATGTTCTTATTCTCATTTCACGGGTTAGCATACAAAGGCTCAAAAAGTTGAAGCAGGTTGTCCGAGATGTGACTGACCCTTCATCCTCTGTCCCCTTCAGACTGTGAGGGATCTGTCACTCGTCTGCCCTGAATCGTCTGTTTTTGCTTTCGTCTTGGCATCATGCTTGTACAGCCTGGTGGTTGATGTGGGCCCTGGAGCCAGAAGCCCTGACTTTAGACCCTGGCTCTGTCACTTACTAGATGGGGAAGGGTGCCACACACATGTCACTTGTAAAGCAGGGCTGATAAGAGCACCTATCTCATGGATTGTCATGAAGAGCTAGTTAATAAATATGTAAATTAACTTGGGTAGATAATGCTGGTGGGGTCTGCTCACTGCCATCAGCATAGTCACCATGGGAAAGGCCTAACTGACATGCTGGGGGGGGGGGTGTCACCTTTTTGTTGACGACATACCGGAGAGAGGTTCTGAGTGTGCTGAGAACATTTCCTTTTGTTCCTTCTGTGTCACAAAGAATAAAAAATGAATTTCATTAAGCAGTGGCACAGTAATGAGGGGGCTCAGAGACCGACCCCTCTGACGGTTTGTTTTTGCATTGAACAAATCTACAAAAACACCATCAGTGGTGAAAGGTTCTGGACCACGGGAAGAAAGATGACTCAAAGGCGCGAAATGTAAGGATGATGGAATCCCCGTTCTGTGGGAATCATGTGGTCTTTATTTGCACCTGGACGCAAGTGGGGTGAGATCAAGAGAGGAATTCCACACGTGGGTTAGAGCGGATAGAGATTTAAAGGGTCGGGCAGGGCAGCAATTGGCAGCATTCCTGTTTCCTGGGAGGGACGTGAGTCTGACCCTTCCTGGGTAGGGCAGGTCTATGTGGGCAGATACACCTGATTCTATCAAGTGGGGGTCAGTCCCTGCCCTCACCCCTACCTTAGGCTATGAAGGAAAAGTGTACAAATTCTCATTGGATTTTCTACAACAGACTAATCAAGACGCTGTAGTCCCTTGGTCCTCCTTGGAGGATGTGTTTGTTCTAATTCCTGAATGAAGGGACTCATTGGGGAGGTCACTGTTGCCTTCTGCTGGGACTGCCATCACAGCCTCTTTCTTGGAAGCCACTGAGTGTTTCCACGACGAGGCCACCTTTAGCTAAATGTTGGCCCGACCTCGTGGCTCCTGTCCAGAAATATGCTCAGTTCTCCCAGAGATTTTCACTCTTGAAGATTCAAGAAGTACCCTAGATCCAGAGGATTGCAGAAAAACAAAAACTAGAACTAAACTTCGCTATGAAATGTGAATTCCTCAGCAACAGGTATCACATTTCCCTAAGTACTTGCAGAACTCTCTTCAGCCTGTGCTGTGGGGAGATCTTTAAAGAAACCTCGTTTCCAAGGTTTCTGGGATCTGTGACTCCATTCATTCATTCATTCATTCTTTCCGCAGGCATTTATTAACCCCTTGTGAAGGCTAGGCACTGTGCTGCTTCCCGCCCTGCACGCAGACTGATTTCTAACTAATTCTACTGCAATATCTTGCTTCCAATTCTGTTTTTCCCAGACAAGTTTGGATAGTTCCTAAAAACCCTCAAGTTGTTCTAAAATGCTGATGGTGATTGTCAGAGCAGCTATTATTTATTGGATATTTATGGTTAGGCACTATCTTAAGTGATTTACACACATTGACTCTTCAAAACTTTTTTTATAGTTGACAATTTACGCATGAGCAATCTGAGGTTTCAAGACTTCGAAAAATATGCCGTAGGGCCTCATAGTTCATCAGAGGTAGAATCAGAATTCAAATGTGGGCCAACCCTCTGAAAAATGGAAGCCCTTCATTGCCCTGTACTCTTCCTCCCAGGGGGTCATCTTTGCAGTTTCTCAGTTTGCTCTCTTGAGCCTCTGAGGTTAGCCTTGATGTTCCTTTAGGTTCTTTGTTACTATTTTGTTTTATTTTGTTTGGATTTAATGAATACGATGTTAGGATTATTAACTTGGAATGCCGTTTACTTTGACAAGAGTATTCGTTTTCTAGATGTCTACTAATGTCCACTTGTCAATCAGCAGGTGCCCAAATCTTCTCTTTAAGGCTTTCCTGATTGGAATCCTAGCACTCTGGGAGGCTGAGGCAGGTGGATCGCTTGAGTTCAGGAGTTCAAGACCAGCCTGAGCAAGAGCAAGACCCCATCTCTAACAATAGTCTGGCCTGGTGGCAGGTGCCTGAGTCCCAGCTACTCAGGAGGCTGAGACAAGAAGGCTTGAGCTCAAGAGTTTAAGGTTGCTTGAGCTAAGATGCCACAGCACTCTACCCAGGGTAATAAAGGAGACTCTGTCTCAAAAAAAAAGAAGATGACATTCCCCATGGTCAGTCTTGAAAGAGTCCACATTTTCAAGACAAAAATTGAGTTGTAGAGACAGAACAAAGTGTGAGAGGGAACTTTGAAAACTTGAAAAGGAATAGATACAAATGTTAAAAAAAAAAAAAAAAAAAAGCCTCCCTTCTTCCCGCTTCCATATTGCATTAATATGCTGTGTTGATTTGGAGAAAAAGATGTATAATTGCCAGGCGTGTCGGGGTGCGATGGTAACTGAGAATAGACAGAATGGCGGCGGGAAGGGAAGCTGCGTAGTGACACGAGATAGAAAGTGACGATTTGGCCGAGCCCAGAGGGCTGCTGAGACATTCAGCAAGCCACATTCACCAGGACAGTAGATGGGAGACAACATCTACTTTGAGTAGATGGCTCAAAGGCCATGTGCTGATTCTGAGGGATTCGGGAAGGCAGAGGAGCCTTCAAGGAAGGTGAGCCGCAGAGGTGCCAAGTAGAGCTGGGGAGAAAGTAGAAAAATCAGATCACCTTCGGAAGGTGGACAGAAGAGGGGGTGATCTTGAAATAAGATGGAAGGAAAGCATCTCCTGGGATAAGCATAAACAGGGGACACGGTGGCTTGAGGATTGAAACGGGGGCAATATCCAGCAAGCCAACATTAAAGAGTTCTAATAGGAATCCTCTTGGGAAGTCCCTTGTCACTGACATAGATTTTCCTTGAGTAGCTTAGCACCCTAAATGATGTACTTAGCATTGAATGTCAGCAGCAAAATAACAAAGCAGCACTAAGTAACACCAGCAGGGTCCTTAATTTAGCCTCAGAACCCTGGGCGTGGAGTATTACTCAGCCTTAGAGCCTGGACATCGCTGGGCCAGTGTCACGAGACTAATAAGTGTCAGACATAGTTCTTGTTGTACTGCCCCCTAAAGACAGACTACGTAAGGAAAAGCAAAAGGCTGGGTCCTGAGATTTAGCCTCCGGAGAAATGTCTACTTTCTCTGGTATTAGAAATTAAAAAAACAAAAAAAATGGTTGGGAGCTGAGTGTTCTAAAGTTTCTTTGTCCATTTTGTTTGGACCTGTATCACTGTGTAAGGAGAAAAGTACCTGTATGTTTATTATAATAATAATCTCAATGTGCTAATGAGGATGAGGTCTGTTGTTAAGTTCATCAGTTTCCAAGTCCTCTGAGAAGTTGTATTTACTGTTTAAATTGAGTGTTCAGGGCTATGCGTTGGGAAAATGTCAGGCCATTTAAAGTAGAAAAAGCTAGGGCGGCGCCTGTGGCTCAAAGGAGTAGGGTGCTGGCCCCATATACCGGAGGTGACTGGAGGTGGCGGGTGCAAACCTGGTCCTGGCCAAAAACTGCAAAAAATAAAATAAAATGCAAATAAACTAGAAAAAGCAGCTTTTAACTGATGAAGACATCTGCTTTTCTTTTTCCTTAAGTAGCCTTATTTCTTAAAATTGGGGAATAAAAAGCAATATTTGTCACAAAATCCTGCTTTCAAGAGTTGGAAAATTCAGTTCTCCTCTGACCTTTGTTGGGGTCGTGCAGGAGTCGGCGCCCTAAGTGACATCTCTGGTGTCTGTAGGCTTGAGGATGGTGGTTCACAGGCGTGAAACCTGAACAGTGAATGTCTGAACACGGTTCCCTTGTTTCCCGTGTCTACATTTGAGGCATGGTTCAATTTTCCTGGGTGTCAATATGCTGAAAAACCACCCTGAAGTTCCTTACAAATGCCTTTGACATAGGTTTGGGGAACAAAACTATTTTTCGTCACTTGAGGAAGTCACCAGATTAAAAACTGACTGTGCAAAGATAACAGTTTAAGTGTAAATAATTTTGATCAGTGGGAGGGGGAGGATACTTCTTGTGCCACCCAGATGACTTCCAAAATTAAACCTTCCCATTACACTTGGAAAAGGGGGAATTGGGCATAAGGAATCATTGGGTATCAGTATTACCAACATCACTGTTGCATGAGCATAAATAAGTTTAAGTTTGGCATGTCACGTAATACAGAGGTTGGCAAAATTTCTCTGTCAAAGACCAGATAGCAAATATTTTCGGCTCCAAGGCCATATGGTCTCTCCACTGCCAACCACTCAGTTCTGCTACCATATCATAAAAGTAGCCATGAAGAATTCATACGTGACAGAGCGTGGCCACGTTCCAATAAAAGTTTATTTAGGAACAGTGAAATTTGCATTTCATATCATTTTCACATACCCCAAGATATTCTTCTTCTTTGGATTTCCAGCTAGTTAAAAATGTGAGTATCGTTCTTAGCTCACGAAAAGAGTCATCCAGAAAGAGGCAATAGGCCAACTTGAGTGTCCTTGGCCAAGCATTGATATGACCTGTGTGGTTAAAATCTTGAAGGTATTTTTTTGAATGCTAGGAAAAGTGTGATGCTTTCTACACAGCTTGGCATGAAGTTTGGGGATGTATTACAGATGCTGTTCGGTAGAAAGCTGTTTTTATTGAGGTTTCTGAAAATCATGCTTGCCAACACAAATGATAACCTTCATTCCTTGAGATGGTGTGTTTAAAGGTCCACCCAGACCTAGGAACTAACTGAAAATGATTATTAGGAGATACACCCTTGTCCTTGAACTCTTTCTTTTGGTGGTTTAGAAAAGTTATTTACTTTGTGTTAATTAGGGCCCATGGACATTCTGCTTCAGCTCCTTGTCTGGAAGGTGTGCACTTGAAGGAAATGATCTAATCAAGAGTTTGGGAGGTGGGGTGCAGACCTACAGATTTGGAAACCTAGGATGGTGAAATTCTAGGGACACCCAGTCGATAATTATAGTAAGCCTCTCTCCAGGCATTAACATAATGTCTGAAATATGTCACTTCTCACATTTGAATTATTATGCTCAACAAAGTACAGCATGTTTGGTGACATGTCAACATTTTCATGATGAATCAGTGTTAATTGGGTATTTTAGTGCTAACATTGTGGATTACCTAAAGTGCTGACACCACCTGAAGTTGTCAGATTTTTTATCCTTCTGTTGCACATACAGAATTTCTTTTTCTAGATGCAATTGCTTTATACAAAATCTATAATTTAATTAATATCAGAGGTGTAATCAGCTAGGCACAGTGGCTCATGCCTGTAATCTCAGCACTTTGGGAGGCCAGCAGTTCAAGACCAGCTTGAGTACAGAGAGACTCCATTTCTACAAAAAATAGAAAAATTAGCCAGGCATGGTGGTGGGTGTCTGTAATCCCAGCTACTTGGGAGGCTGAGGCAGGAGGACCGCTTATGCCCAGGAGTTTGAGAGTGCAGTGAGCTGTGAAAACATCAGTGTATTCTAGCCCAAGCAGCAGAGTGAAATCCTGTCTCAAAAAAACCAAAACATAAACAAGGATTTCTTCTTTTTCTATTGTCTATAAGATTTGGCATGATCTGTTTTTGAAATTGTCTTCCATTTTTATTTATGAATATTAGTTGTCTATTGTTTGAGACTTTGGAAAATACAATGAGTATTCATGGAAATAATTCTCCTCACTATTTAGAGGCCTTGGTGTGTGTGTGTGGGGGGGGTTGTTTGTTCTCTCTTACTATTAAAGTTTCCATAATTCCAGTAGCTGAAATTTCATGTGGTTTCTTTGTTTTCTTGCTAGAATTTTACCTTTTCATAATTTCGAGTTCAATTGTATCTGGGATTGAGGCAGAACTTTGCTGTAAATTATGAAATACATATTGTTCTTTTTGATCATCCGTAGTCAGTGCTATGATGTGCTTCCCAGATTCTCACAAATCCCCCAATCCTTTTGAGACTGAAGCTCCCCTTCCCTCAGCTACTGGGACTATTGATAGTCGGCTGCTCTCTGCTGAGTTCTCCTCTGGAAACTGCCCCTGGCTGAAGAGCATCATCTCGTTCAAGGTTCATGTCTATGGGGCTGCAGGTATCAAAAGACTGGCCATTGCCTCAATTCAGACATCTTTGAGGGGCGTTCCCAACTTCAGAGGTTCCTCAAGGGATCAACTGAGACATTTGTCGGGACTTAGAGTTCAACTTCTTGCTCTGTCTGTCCTGCTTCCTTCTTCTGCTCTCACTGGTCCTCATCTACACAGCACCGCCCAATAAATACACTTCCTGCTTGTATATTTCTATCACAGAGTCTGCTTCCCAGGAAACCTACACTGCTTTGTTACCACTGCATGTTATTTAATGTAAATAATATTTGGCATGGAAAATATATTTCATGATCCTTGTGGTTGGACATAAAAATTAACTCATGCAATAACATTTGTCATTTGTGTCAATAAAGAAACAAAACAAAACATAGCAAATAAGCCAACAAAAAAATTATTAAACTCTACCATGAGTCAGTAGTAAGAGTGTTCCTGAATTAGCCTATTCAACTTAAAAGGCAAAAACTTCCTGCCTTCTGCTCCGAACTCCCTGAAACAAGTCCGAGTCAGGAGCCTGCCCAGCCTAGTGATGTTCTAGGTGCTGGGGGTGACAGTTCAGAACAGTGCAGGGACAGCCTGGTCTGTCTCTAGCTGATACACGTTATGTTTGTCAACTTACTAGAGAGAATTGCCCACTCCTATCACTCTTCAATTTTAAATGTCAAGGCTTACTCTGATCTCTCTACCAGAAATCTTGATTGGGTATAAGAAAAAAAAAATTAGTGCAGTAAACTATTCATAACATAAAGTTTACTGTTTTTATTCTTTTTAAAATCACTTTTAAGTATATGATTCCATGGCATCTAACACATGTGCGTTCTTATGTAACCACTGCGCCATCCATCTCT
The DNA here is from genome assembly GCA_963573935.1 of Arctocebus calabarensis. Taxonomy (NCBI): domain Eukaryota; kingdom Metazoa; phylum Chordata; class Mammalia; order Primates; family Lorisidae; genus Arctocebus; species Arctocebus calabarensis. The sequence goes on from CAUYON010076056.1 coordinate 61,616, forward strand.
AGAACTTCATCTTTTTTTCCTGGTTGAAATTCTATACCCATGAAATGCTAACTCACCAATCTCTCTTCCCCTAGTCCCTGGCAACCATTATTCCACTTTCTTTCTTTGTGAATTTGTCTGTTCTGGGGACCGCATATACATGGACTCATGGTATTTGTTCATTTGTGGCTGGCTTATTTCAGTTTTCATAATGTCTTCAAGGTTCATTAGAAACTGTTTATAAAATTTAAAGAAACTTTAGTTAACATTTTTAGTTTTAATTCAGTTAAGTTAGAGTTTCTATCTCAAGAATCAATAGTGTTCCTAATTCCTTTGAAAATATTTTATAATGTGGTTTGAATAACCAAGCAACATTTTCATTTAGTTTTTGTCTTTACCCCCCCCCCAAAAAAAGGTTTTATTGTTTGAAAAATCTTCAACACCATCGCACTAGGAGAACCTGAGTACATACTTTGTGTGGGGATCAGGAACTATTTTGAAAATGATCCTCCTTTAAATTACTTTCCAAAGTCAATAAGGAGTTATTAACTGGGAAAATGAATTTTGGAGGGTAGGTTTAGAGAAAGGTGCATCACAATTTTCTTACTTTTTCAGATCACTAAAGTAAAGATGATTAGAAAAGGCAATAGCTAATATCCCACCTTGAGGAACCTACTCTTTAGGAAATATGTAAACTTCCCTGCATGTAGCCCCAGAGCAATCTTGATTTTGTATTAATTACTACCTTTCCTTTATCCAAAGAAAACCAACCATCATGTCTTCCCTCCCTGGAGGGCTACCTTCCTTTTTAAACGCTCCCAGGATCCTCTCTGAAGAACAAGAGTAGAAGGTGTTAGGGAAACACGAAATGAGATCATCGACAGAACTGCTAATACTAACTGCTGGATACTCTGTTTATTTTTAATGACCGAATAACCTGCCATCACATGGACGCAGTGTAATTGTTTAACCATTTCTCCGCAGTTAAATTATTCACAATCACACAAATAGTGTGCCATAATGAACATCCTTATATAAATATGTATATTACATATATACATATCTATGTATATATCTCTGAAATCAAAGTCCTAGAATCAGAATTGGAATTGCAAATCAAAGGTAAATTGTCAATTTTGATAAATTCTACCAAATTGTATTTATAAGGGGCAATGTTGGAGCAGACCATAGTGATAACAAATTAACTTTGCTTTTCATCTTTGCCAATAACGATCAAAACTGGTATTTTCTTTCATTTTTCTCTTTTTTTAATCAGGGCTAAAGTTAATGATTTTCTATATACTTAAAACCATTTTTCTTTTCTGGTACTATCACTCTCCTTCCCCCCTCCTTTTTTTCTTTTTCTTTTTTTTTTTTTTGCTTTTTGCCTATTTTGTCCACTGTATTGGATAACTTAGTGAGGGAGAAGTTATTAACTGGTCTTTTTCATATTGAATTACAAGACCTATTAACCTATGAAAGAAATCAAACGTTTCCATTGGTAAGTATTTTGTCCAAGTTTACTGTCAATACTGTGTGATTTTTAATGTTGTGTAGTAAAATGTGTAGCTAGTGTGTTTTTTTGTTTGTTTGTTTAGTGTTGGGGATTCATTGAGGATACAAGAAACCGGGTTACACTAATTCATTTGTTAGGTCAAGCCCCTCTTACCATCCGTGTTTGGAAGCATTCAGACATTGGTTGGTGAGAGATGTAGACCCTGTAAGCTACTTGAGGACGAGGGATATATCTTGTTTATCTTTATCACCTCAGTGCCTGGCTCCTGGTAGGGAATGCCTGTTGAAAGAAGGATTGAGTGACACGCAATACTGTGAAGAATCATGAAGGAAAATCAAGGAATCGATGGCCTTACCTTAACCTTCCTTTGTAATTAAATGCTTCAACTCCTACCTGAAATACCGAGTTCCCCAAGCCACAACCAGCTGAGGCGACTCAGGGCCTTCCTCCTCTTCCCCAAGCCCTTGCTCCATAAACAGGCTAAGATCCTTCTCTCCTCATTTTTGGTCCTTCCATCTCGGAATGTTGTTCCCTCACCTCTTTCTGTGACTATTTGCCACCAACTTCTTTTTGCCTATTTTTTTCCACTGAGTCGTTTGGTCTTTTTCGGTATGGAATGATAAGGTTTATTAATATGGGAGGGAAATCAAACTTTTATCGCTGGTAACTATCTTGTCAGTCTAAATACACGTTTCCTTTTGGAAACTTCTTCTGAGTTCTGTCTTCAGCTCCCTTCTACCTTCCCTGGTCCGACACTCGCCTTTCCCTGATAGTAATTACTGAAACTCACAAATAATATTTTCTACTATGATCTCTGCGATGTCTGTCTCCTTCACTAGACTGGGAAGTCCATCGTGTCTTTTTTTTTTGCAGTTTAGGCTGGGGCTGGGTTTGAACCTGCCACCACCGGTTTATGGGCCGGCCCCCTACTCCTTGAGCGACAGGCACCGCCCACAAAGCCCATCCCCCACAGGGGCCCTGGGGTTTGAGATGCAGATGTGAACAAGACAAGCTTCCAAGTTCATATAGATACTACATTCCACTGCAGTGAGTCCCCAGGCCACTCCTACTCCTTACCACATTGCATCCCTACCAAACTGGCTGGGCACTTTTGCTTTGCTGGATGATGGAACTTTTACCAGCCTTAAAGTTCATTGTACTTTAAAAGTTAAAATACAGCAGATATTTCCATGCAGTAAAAATAAAATGCTCTCTCATTTGTGAGACAAGAGATATTACTAGTACGTACATTGCATTTGACCAACTGTATGTGTCTAACGTTTTCTTAAATATTCTTAACATAGCCCGAGTTTTCTAATAGGAATGTTATATACCAAAGGTACAGTTCCAGCTAACTAATGTAAATATGCAGTCTTTTCTAAACAGAGAGGTGTATAAACCAGATTGCCTTTAGTTCTTAAGCTGCCTCCTGAAGGTGGGTTCTGTGCTTACGGGATGCATTAACTATATTAGGTCACTAGGGTACTTGGCGATACCTTATTACTAAATGTGCCATACCACTGGCATTTGTCCAGCCAAATCCCTGATGGTGTAGCCTATTTTCAATATTAAATCTCTCTGAACCAAAGTCATATCTTTCTGGAAGGTTAGGCTTTTAGAACAGTATATTAATAATTTATTGCCAAATTACTGAGTCATTGGGTCTGCTTACTTACCCATCCTAGTAGTGAGAAATTATTTAAGGACCCATATGAGAGAAGCACAATATCTTATGTGGAAGCTGAAATAGTTATTTTTATACAGTTTCCACTGAGAAATGTAAAACTTTAGAATAATAACACTTAGACGTACTCTTAACTCTTGTTTCTTACCCAACGTAATTCCTATAGCAATCTTTATTTTGTTTTTAATGTGTATAAAGAGGTTTTCAGGAGACCAAGTCTTTGCCTTCTTTCCCCACAGGCAAAACATTATCTAGGTTAAATCAACCAATGGGAGAAAATACGTTTACAATATTAAAAACTTTGTTAGACATTTCATTTAGAAGACTAAAGAACTTTTTTGTTTGTTTTGAGTCTTACTTTGTCACCCTCGGTAGGGTGCTATGGCGTCATAGTTCACAGCAACCTCAAACTTTTGGGCTGAGCCATCCTCTTGATTCAGCCTCCCCAGTAGTTGGGAATACAAGGGCCTGCCACAATTCCCAGCTGTTTTTTAGAGACAGAGTCTCGATCTTGCTCATTCAAGAATTTGTGAGCTCAGGCAATCCATCCACATCAGCCTCCAAAAGTGCTAGGATTCCATGGAGTGGTTTTCTTCATAAAATGATAACATTACAGAGAAAATCTAAAATAATCCTCAATTTTTTTTAAAAAAACTAATCCAACTCTATTATTTTTTCTTATGTGCATAAATGTATGTATACATAGAAATTATTTGAGATTTGGTTTTCTTTGTTTTACCAATACAGTCCATAAACATTTGCCTATAATCCTTTTCAGTCTTTGCAACTATTTTTAATGTTGCCTAATAGTCAACTAAGCGTAGGGACCATAACTGAAGAATTTTCTTAAGCTAGTTCTTGGAAGTGAAATTGTTAGCTTAGGAACTTCGAAATACATGTCTAGGTATCTACAGAGGATTAGAGTATCTTCCCCTAGGGTTGTAGGAAAATGAAGTCAAAAACTATTCACAGAGAGTGAAAGTATCAGAAGTGTATCCTTCCAACACTGTGAATTGGAACTTTGCAAAAAGGAAATTAGAGGGAAACGGAATTGTGTTTAATTTAGTGAGGCTGAACACTTTCTTCAGATGCATATGACACTTGAATATTGGTGAATTTCCTATTTAGAGCCTCTGTCCATTTAGATCTATTCATTTCCTATTGTTTTTCTTATCAGTTAGTCTGCCTTGTGTATGTGCAAAGAAAATATTAGAAGGTAAATCTTGGAGGGCTGAAGCCATATCCCTTTTGACAGCTGTGCAGGTCCCCAGAGGACATACATGTTGGCTATTTACTAAGGTTTGTGGATCGATTGTTTGTTGTCACCTGGGAGAATTCACCTTAAAAAGCAAGAGCCCCACTTTGTTTCCTTATTTTTCCACTCAAGGCCTGGAATTTGGATGTCCATCTTTTGACATGACCTTTATTTAGTAGTAAAAAGTCAATTAAGCTGGACAGCGCCTGTGGCTCAGTGAGTAGGGCACTGGCCCCATATAGCTAAGATGGCGGGTTCGAACTTGGCCCGGACCAAACTGCAACAAAAAATAGCCAGGCATTGTGCTGGGCACCTATAGTCCCAGCTACTCAGGAGGCTGAGGCAAGAGAATCACCTAAGCCCAGGAGCTGGGGGTTACTGTGAGCTATGACACTAGGGCACTGTACCAAGGGCAACAAAGTGAGACTGTCTTTAAACAAACAAACAAAAAAAGCCAGTTAAGATGTTCCAGAATTTTATTCAGTTTTACTCCTGTGAAATGCATTACCCAAAATTACTTGAAGAAATATTTTCCTTTTGCACTGGCTTGAGAGTTGAAACATTCTGTCTTATTACAAATTATATGTATGGTCACACTCTCTGCTGTAAACCTGAACTTCATCTCTACAGGAATGGCAGGGGTAGTGTGCATGAGAAGTTAATAGTCAGTAAACATTCAAACACTATGTCACATTTCCAATGTGTTTTCAACCATCTGCAAGAAAGTTTCCAAGAGCATTCCTGTTAGTAGCTACAATTTAGTATACTCGTTTTACAAAGGGGAGAATTAGCCTGGGAAATATTTACATGACTTGCCTTTGGCTATGCAATGAGTCACTGGCAGTTTTAAGATTGGAACTTTAAGTTCCTGGAATGAAGAAGTGGAATTAATAGGAAAAGAGGCTTCACAGAAGATGAGCTATAGTTAAGTTCCTTAGAAGAAGGATGCTATATAAATTTTAAGCATAATGACCTGGATTTTTGGAGTGGCTTGCTTGTTATGAAATATGCTCATTTAATCAACTGACCTATAGTTGACATTTGCACCAAGTTAGTGAACTTGGCATTTGTTGGGGTTTTGGATAGAACACCAGGGATGTCTGCAAGTTGAACTCTTTATGTATTCTTTTATTCGTTATAAATACTGTCCATTCACTATGAACAAGTGGATTTCTGTTTGGGGTTGTTTTCTTATTAAGGAATAGACATGAGCACTTTCTGAAATGCTTAAGAATATTTTGAAATGTTTAAGAATGAAATGAAGACCCCCCCCGTAAACGGAAAAAGCTTTAAGATCTAGAATGCAAAGGTGTCTAGGCTCTCTGTCAACCCTTCGTGTTCCACTAAATGTTTGTAGAGCATGCTTTCTATGCCTGGAATTGTTCTAGCCACTTGGACTATATGAGTAAGTGAAACAGACAAAAAACTTCCCTCTCGTGAGTGTTATATTCTAGTCCTGTGGGCCCCAACCCCCAGGCCATGGAACAGTATCAGTCCAGGGAGTGAGCAGAGCTTTATCTGTGTTTACAGCCGCTCCCCATCACTGACTTTGCCACCTGAGCTCCGCCCCCCGTCAGAAGGCAGTGGCGTTGGATTCTCATAGGAGGGTGAACCCTGCTGTAAGCTGCCTGTGGGGCATCTAGGCTGTGCACTCCGCGTGAGAATCTAATGCCTAATGATCTGCAATGGGCTGAGGTGGTGTTGATAGCACTGGGGAGCAGGTACAAGGACAGATTATCATTAGCAGAGAGGCTTTACTGCATAGAGACATAATAAATGAGTTGCTTGTGGCCTCGTATCAATACCATTCCCCCCCGTCCATGAAGAAAGTTGTCTTCTATGAAACTTCTCCCTAGTTGCCAGAAAGGTTGGAGACCATTGTTCTAGTGGAGGATGACAGACAATAAACAACATATGTTAGAGGAACTATTTACAAAAAAATACAATTATTAGAACAGGATAAGTGAGACTACAAATAGTAGAGGGCGGTAGGGATTGCAATTTTAAATAGGATGGTTGCAGACCTATTGAGAAGGAGGCCTTTGGAGCAAAGGCTTAGAGCAGGTGACGGAGTTAGTAGCATAGAAAGCTGCAGCTGATGACTTACCAATTGCAAGTGCTCTTCTAGAGGAGCTGCATTACTCGTGCCTGTGACGAAGACCCAGGAGGTCCATGAGGTTGGATCAGAAAGAAGGTGGGGGGCAGGGAGCTGGAGAGGGAGTGGAAGGGGAAAGGAAGAGCAAGTCCTAGCAAAGAGGATATACAAGGAGCAGCCAGTGGGGTGAGAGAAAGCCCGAGAGAGAGCACAGAAGTCAGGTTGAGAAAGAGGGGACAGGAAGTGATCCAGCTGCTAATGGTGGGTTCTGATGAGCGCTGAGAATGGATGATGAGGTGGAACCTTGGGGAGATGACTGATGACTTAGAGCAATTTTAGCAGAATGTGGGAATACGTGTGAGAGAGAATTGGAAGACAAGAATTGCAGTGAATACAGGCAGCCTTGTTAGCCGATTTTTCCTTTGATGGAGAGCAAAGAAACTGGGGGTGGGGGGCTAGTAGAGAAAAGGGAGCCTAGGGAAGGCTTTCTTAGGGAGAAAGAGATAATAGCCCGTGTGTACACAGATTGGCATGAAAGCCTGAGTGTGATGGTGTCCGCACATAGTTTCTAGACCCAACCTGAATTTCTGTACCAAAAATATCCTACATCAAATTTATTGACCCTTTCCCCCTATTTAATCCAGTTTTCTTCAGCAGGTGTATTGAGATGATCCAACTTTCACAGGTCACTGTATTTCTGTGGCCTACCTGTTTCCATTCTTATTAAAGGAAAGGCAAAGTTCTTCATAAGGAATTATATATGGTAGCATGAAAAATCCTTACCAACTATCACCATCAGTAAATATATATATTTTAAATTTTTTTATTTCAGGGTATTATGGGGGTACAAAAGAGATACATGTTTTTGGTTACATGGCCGGCTGTTGTAATGCTCGAGTCCGGGTGGTAAGTGTGCCCGTCACCCACATAGTGGTTATTCTGCCGATTATTTAGGCTTTCTTCTATCTCCTCCTCTCCCCTCCCCCCTGCTTTATTTCCGTTGAGTTTTACTTCCCTCTGTGCATGCGTGCCCTAATTAGTTCCAATTTACTAATGGATACATATGTTTGTTTTGTCATCCAGATGCTTCTTTTAGGATCATGGTTTCTAGTTCCATCCGAATTATTGCCAAAAGCAACATCTTCGTGGCTGAATGGTATTCCGTGGCATACATCCATATGACGCTCTTTGTTAATCCACTCATGAATTGATGGGCACTTAGGCTGGGTGAATGGTATTGCAATGACCATTTGAGTGCAGGTGTCTTTGATAAAAAGACTTTTTTCCTTTGGGTAAATACTAGTGGAATTGCTAGATCAAATGATAGGTCTATTTTTAGTTGTTTGAGAAATCTACACACCATTTTCCATAGATGCTGTGCTCTTTTGCTGTCCCACCACCAGTGGATCAGCATTCCTTTGTTCCTGCATTCATGCCGGCATCTATTGTTGTTGGACTTTTTAATTAAAGCTGTTCTAACTGGGATAACATGATATCTCATTGTGCTTTTAATTTGCATTTCCCTGATTAGTGATGTTGAGCTGTAAATACATATGAAAGGCCTAGAAACCCCCAACACACACACACACACACACACACACAAAAGCATATCTTTTCTGTCTGCTCTCAGATGGATATTGTAATTATGAAGGAAAATTATTTCACCTGTGTGTGAAATCCAAAACTCAGTATCAAAATTAGCCATGTAGTTTTAACTTTGTCAAAATGATTCCATTTGATAATGTCAAATGTTATAAATACTGGACAGAAGCTTTTCTCTAGGATATGAACAACCATCACGCCCTCACTCCAAGGAATAATATGGCGATAATACTGTTTGGATTTTACAAATATGTGAGTCGTGTCTCTCAACTTTATACCTACCATTTATGCTTTTTGATAATTTCAGCTTCAGAGGTGAAAACTAGCAATTGGTTCTATCAAACTGAAAGAAGGTGCTTGAATTCCAGCCAGCCTCAGGCAGCATTAGCTGCCAACAAGGCTACTGAAGGCCCGCTTGCCAAGGGTATATTCATTTTCAGAGAAGAAAGAAAAATCAGTTTCACGATTCCCATTGTTTACCTGTTCTACTTTTCTACTTTCCATGAAAAGTGAGCTTCCCAATTTTGAGATACATTGAAGTGAGGAAAATTTCAGAGTAGCAGCCAAGTATCTGAATTCTTCCTTCCACAAACTGATCGATTACATCAGTGAATGTGAAATTATCCACGTTTCGGCAGATCTTCATTACATGTGCATTGTGCCTTCTGGAATGATCGTATTTGAAAATTTATGAAGATGTGTGTGTATGGCAAGGGAGTGGAGAGAGAAGGCCAAGATGCTAGCAAAGATCGAGCTGAGGATTTGGAAGTCATCATCATGTTTTATGATAATTGACAGCAGACAGAAAAGATGTGTTTTTGATGAAGAGAAACATCAGTTGCATGTCAGGATTTGCTCTGCCTTTTCCTTTTACGAGCTGATGCCTGCATGGGACTTGAACTCTGCTAAAAGTTAACTCCATCGATTATTTGCTTCGTAACTTTGGTCAGGTCACTTCTGGGTGTCTCCATTTCCTCCTCAGTTAAAATGCATATAATTAGAGATTAAATGAGCTAAAACTGTGAAATCAGCACGGTGCCTAACACAGAGTGGCGCTCATTAACGATCAGCCATTCTTACCATCATTGCTGTACATAGCCTACTCTTAATAAATTGATTGTCGGAATCATTGGTATGTAGAACCAATTATTGAATGTAGAACAATCACAAAAACATACTCCCAATGGCCTCTTAGAGAGCTGGAGTTGCAAAGAAGAAAATCCAAGAACTCTGTTGAAATCTCAGAACACATGACGTTTCCAATAATGTGACGTTTACTGGCAACAACTTCAATGTTGCTCCTAATTAAATAAATCGAACATGTGGAAGGAATTGTCTTGTGAGGCTACACAATATAAAAGGGGTCCCAGATGTATACTCTAAGCATATCATATGTAGAGAGAGAGAAAGGAAGCTTAAATTAATGTTTCAACAAAGGTAGCATGTTACCTATATTGACCTCACTTCGCTTCCTCAAACGTGCTAAATATTTTTGGTCTATAAACGCATGTAATTCCTTATGCCCAATGTCTCATTTCTCAACACATTCCGAGACTGCTATCTTTTGAGTTTCAGCTCGGTGTCATCTCAGACCCTAACTTAAAAAATAAGATCCCTCTGACTGTCATTTCAGTAACCCGTTCTATTTTATTCTATTTCAGCACTTAGCTTACAGTTGTAACACAAAGTTTCAAACCATAAACATTCAGTAATTGCACATAGTTTTTGCTTTTCTGTGGGTTTCATTGCAGAGGGAGGAATTTACTCTCTATTAGTAATTTACATAGCTACACAAAACTTACAGATTCTCCTGTTCTCTTGAGAAAATTGAAGCTAACATTGTAGCTTTTACATAATCATAAAAGTATCACCCAAGGATGACCTTGCAAGGATTTATTACCATCACCTCGTTTACTCTTTTGACATGAAGCCCAACGATAGGCCAATCACATTTGATATTGTCTTTAGCATGTACATTCGCTTATAATTAGAGAACATATACAAACCAGAGCATACAATATTTGTGGAAATGTGCTGCGTCTCAGCATCATATGTCATTTTTGAATTTTTTAGAGTTAGGATTCTCTCATTATCCATACATGGTTTATGGTTTCGCTTATGAAGAAGTCAATAAAACATTGAGATAACAACTCAGATTTCTTAGATTTAGATGGCTTCGCAGAACAGAAGTTATTCTTGTAAGCTGTGAAAAGAGATATGACAATATGAAAAATGAAACAATTATCACCCCTTGCCAACAGACAATACAAGATACAACTCTTGTCTTTGTCCTTAGATGTCTACCCCATTGTTTTAATTTTATTTTAAAAGATGTGGGCATGACCATTAGGCAATGGAATATCTGTCCATGGCAGGTTTGGAGGAAGTAATTGAAGTCAAATTTGCCATTGTGTTGGCCTGGTCCTATGCGTGAAAAGGTGGTCTGAAGTCTTGAGGACGTTCTTGAGATACAGCTTTGTCTAGAATCAAAGTGTCCTTGAGATACCATGAGAAATTGATGTGGCCCTAGACCAGTGTTTTCCAACCTTTTTTATCTCACAGCACAGTTGAACCTATGGTTAACCTTTACAGCACACCTAAATCATGTTGATTAGAAAAAAAAAGAAAGAAAGAAAGAATATACTTACTGTGCTTTGAACTTCTTTAAAAAATAATTTAATTAATGGTCTTTAAAAATGTTTGTGGCACACCAGTTGAAAATCACTGCTGAAGAGCGTTGCTTTAGACTTTGTATGAAGATTTCCTACAGAAATAGATGTCACAGTTTGGGATCCAAAAGGTTTTTCGAATAGGCTTTCATCTTTATATCTTTTGTGTTAACCTGGATGGAGTTGAAACACAATCTTCTTAGTGAAGTATCATAAGAATGGAGAAAGAAGAATCCAACGTCCTCAGTCCTAATATGAAGCCAGTAGAAGATCTAATACATGCCCACATAAGGGAAAAACTCAATTCAGGATGGGGGGCGGCGGGAGAACAGGGAGAGGAGAGAAAGAAGGGGGATGAGAATAGGAATAGGTGTGCTCCAACTTAATGGACACAATGTCAAGGTGTATGGCTCACCTCTGGGGGGCAGGGCATAATTATAAGAGGAACTCTACCTGACAAATGCAAACATTGTAACCTGATTCTTTGTACCCTCAAATTAATCTGAAACAATAAAAAAAAAAATAGGCTTACAACTCAGATTTAAATGAGAAAATACAGGAACGTTCAAGAAAACTGATGTTGGAAGTACATGTGATTGTATATAGTGGAGTAGAGCTTTAAACAAAATTTGTACATACAGATAAAAATGTGCTAAAGAAAAAGTGTGCAAATATTTGACATAAATCAGAAAAAGAAATTGAAGAGCAGATAAAAGCGTCAGGTAATCTGATCAGATGAAAGTTTCTTCTAAAAGCAAAGAATGCATATTCGGAGTATGAGGATAAACTATTGAGAGACCTTAGGGGCATGGAACGTTCTAGAATCGTCCTACCATTAGGAGTGCACATATTAAGCGATGAGAAAGGAAATATGGGTAGCTGAAAATGGGATGTACCTACAAGGGCAAATACCGCAGAAGACCAGCTAATCACATTATAGGCACAGCAGAGATCAAGGGTACATCCTGTAATGAACCTATTCTGGAGTTATAAAAGCAACTGCCAGCTGTTCCTGATTGAAGATTACTTGAGGCACAATGACCCAGAAAATCCATATGGTACCAAAGGCAAAAGCTTAATTAGATGTATCACTTCTAGCTGCATAAATCCACAACTCCCAGAAGGAAGGAGATTAATTATAAGGCGTATGTCAGGAGTGTGACTTTCAAAAATGCAATAACTCTAGTGACTGAAACAGGCTACTATTGGATGGTGTGGGATAATTTTTTTTTGCCCTCTCTTTTGACAACGGGTACATAAAACTTCTATAATGAACAATATTTTGAAATTATATGCTATTACAGGTGCAAGAAATCAAAGGAAACTGGCTCCTTCCACAAGCTAAAGATCACTTCATCCACTCACATCCAGTTTTATAAAACAGTCAAGGCTGAGTGACTTGCAAATGTTCAAAAGATCATTGCCAAAAGTCAACAAAGAGTTTTTGTTTTTTTTTTTTTAACAGTTCAACTATTTAAGCTTGGGAACCAGTCTCCAAATGACTATGCTATGCAAAAGCTACATCTGATTATTAGCAAACGACTTTTAAAATCTCGTTTCAAAGGGAATGAGATCACACAAAATTAATGGGTATCTTATGCCGTCCCTCTCAGCCTGTCACTAAAGGGTTTTTAATGATGGAAACTTTGTATCTTCACTGAGGTCTTACCTGAACCTTTAGTGGGGTGGTTGGGTTTACAAATGCCAAGCCTGGGAGTAATGGGGAGCAGACGAAGTGTTATAATTGTGCTTCCTACTAATTTTCTACTGTGCTACCACTGGTTTAAGAAGCCGTCTAGAAAAATGAGGAACCCTCTACCATGTGTGTCTGTGTTGAAAGACTCATTATTCCCTTTTGTTTTTAAAAATTAGATCGTAACTATGTAGATTACTGCATTTATGGGGCATAATCTACTGCTTTTATATACAATTTGGAATGTTTACATCACACTGGTTAACATAGTCACCTCGCTTATTATTTAATTGTTGTGTTTAGGCATTTATGCTATTACTGTATTTGACATGTACGCTTGCAATATGCACAGTAGCGGAGACGGTGGAACCTCACTATTCCCTTGTAAATATTCCTTGAACAAAAAAGGTTCATTTCTGTCCTCCGTACACTTTACACAACAGTAAACCTCTCTTTATTAATTTATGTTATGGTGCTGTAGCTATCGTGCAGTTGACCTCTATCTTTTATTCTGAAGCCCTTAGTCTATGTGTTTTTTAGCACTCAGGTTATGTTGATTGTTGTTTGCCCAGATTCTGAGGGCCGGAGGGAGGGAGGAAACTTTTTCTAAGAAATAAGAAAGCAAAACACCTTTGTTTTCTTGTTTGCATGAGACTTTACAAAATAATACCCCGCCTTGTTCAAATAAATGCAGTTTGGAATGCAGCAAAAGAATTTTATGTTTAAGAAATCGGAAGGGGCATGTCTCTTCATTAGTAAACTTTAAAAAAAAAGGTAATTTCACGAGTACAGGAAATTAATAACTTCCCGGTATCCTTCCTTCTCAAGCCCCGCCCCCCTATCTGCAGGCAGGGTGTGGAGTCAGTTATGCTGTGAATTTTATCTCAAGCTAATAAATAAAGCAAGCTTTGAAATGTCTTCATTAAGCGCTGTTGTAACAATTCACACTGCTGTGTGCCACTGGCTTTATTTGGAGGGGCCGTTTCTCAGTTGGGGAAGCGGTCACAGTCATCTTGAGCTCAGGTTAACCCATTGCTTTATAGAGCTGTGATTACTTTGATGTCCTCCTTAAATGGCCAGATCTCTCTCTTGCATCTTGTTAGGGAAGGCACAAGCAACAAGGAGCAGCCTCATCCGCATACGATGGTCACGGAGCATCCTTGGTTTTGGCTGTACCTGTCGCCTATGATATTTATTACCTGCGAATTGCTGTTCCATAGGCTATTCTTCAGGAGGCAGGTCATGAAGGGAAAGAGACGATGTGATAAGCGATGCCTTGTTTCTGGGAGACCGTTTCTTCTGAAATAAAATCTGTCGACTATACCGTTGGGCTGGGTTACTCTAGAGCCCCGAAGACCTTTCCAACTGTTTACACTTGGCCGCGAAAGGGCAGTTGGACCTGGACTAGCAGCGTGATGCGAGCTCCTGCGTAAAAAGGCGCCTTACGGAGCATGCCCAGTGCGGGGCCGGCTCCCTCCTCCCCTCCCTCCGCCCCTCCAGATCTCCAAAGATAAGGCTTGAACTTTGCACTCGCAAATGTCACTGGATACGTTTTTGCACTAGTTTTTTTTTTTTTTTTTAAGGTTCTCTTACAACTCATTTCCTTTACCAACGCGAGGGCAAGGAAGAGAATGTTTACGGTGATGAGATGCATTAAGTTCAGAACGAGTTGATGCCCGTCTGGGAATGCACCTGCCGCGTTCTTTATTTCGAAAGCCGTAGAAAGCATTGCAGCGCGTCTCTTCCGCGCCCCCCTGGAATGGGGAAGTAAGAGTCTCCTCGGATGGGCGTCCTCTGGGGCAGGGTCTGAAAGCCCCGGAGGCAGAAAGGGACGGAGAAGAGGGGCTTGCCCAGAGCATGGATTGGGGGGGAGCTCGGGCTCTCCAGGGCTCAGCGCACTCTGGGAACCTGTGCCCCGGGCTGCCGCTGCGGAAGGGACAGGCGCCGTCTGGCTCATGAAGGCTACCTGGATCAGGCTTCTGAAAAGAGCCAAGGGCGGTCGGCTGAAGAATTCTGATACCTGTGTAAGCGCCGGGGCTTTCGTTCGGGGGGGGAGACGCTGTTTTTGCTTTTCTGTTGCAGGGATTGCGTGGCTTGACAGAGTTAATCTGATCCTGATTGCAAGAGAGGGAGCTCGGGAGATTCCTATCATTTTCTGTGCGCGTGATTTATTGCCACGGAATCCATCCCCAAGCAGGTGTATTCTGTAGGCAGCTTTAATTGAATCGATGTAAAGGGATTTTAAAATGTGTTGCTGGAAGACGGAGTGAAGTTGGCTGCTTGTGTCTTACGATTTGTGGCAGAAGGTAGCAGGTGTACAAACAGATGAAAGGTTTCTTAAGATTAAAGTGGGAGTCCCACCATGGTAGTATCATTTTGGAGAGTTCAAGTTTATACCTCCTTAGACTTTGTTTTCGTTTTTCCCAGGCTTCATGATTCCCTGGTTTTAAATACTTGTTCAGCAGATAGATGGTTCCCGAAGCTATCCTTGAAACCCATGGTGCCCTTCAGCCCTGCACTGCACCATTGAGCTGGTTCAATTATAAAGGAACTTGTTCTAGCTTTCAGAAGGGGTGATGTCTGGAAGGTGAGGCTGGGGAAGGAATGGCAGCTCTCAGAAGACACAGCTCTGCTCCTGGGAACCACAGCATGATTTTCTAGATGGGTTGCTGCAAAAAGGGATTCGTTTCTCCTCTTTTGAGGAATGTATAGAACCATTCTGGAAGCTCACTGCCGTGTTGATGAGACACTTCCAAGGCAAACAGCAAAGATGGAATCTATTTTAAAATGTGTATTTTCCTCCCCAGGGTTCGGCAGACTCCTACACCAGCCGTCCATCCGACTCAGATGTATCTTTGGAGGAGGACCGGGAGGCAGTACGCAGAGAAGCTGAGCGGCAGGCCCAGGCGCAGTTGGAAAAAGCAAAGGTAAGGCTGCTGCTTCTCTGCCACAGTTGTGCTTTGCAGGCTGTGCTGTGCAGGTGATGGGCCACCTGTGGGAGTGTCCTCTGAAGCTTAAGCTTGGTCTATCAGAGTCTTCCGTTGTCTGTTTTAAATGAGAAATAGAACCTATTTGCTTCCCTTGGTAGAAAAAAGCAGCATGGTCTCTAAGAGTGGTCTTTGTGCTTATGTTGTTTTATGAGCCCAGTAATTTGTTTCTATGGGTGGATAGCTTATTAGGACACACCCCAAAAGATCCCTGAATGTACTAAGAGGGAAAAAAATGCATCTACCTGAGACCAAGATAGTTTGCATCATTTTTCCAGTGAGCCATATCTCTGTTTAAAAAACCAACTGTCTTCAAGCTAATGTGCGTTCTCGTGGACTTGAATGATCTTTTTTCCCCCTAATGTTGCTCAATTGGTGTTGTACATTATCATCTTGTTTAAAATATTGATGGCATTATGTTTTTCAAACATAAAGCCAAGTGATAAAGGATTTTATGGATTAAAAAAGTTTGTTTCCTTGAAATTTGTTTTTGTCCATCGCATCCTAATAAAGTGTATAGTTACTGAGGGGAGACAGGAAATCAGATATGAATTATATAATTACAGGATTTTTTCTTAAGCAAATTGTAGTGATTCGAAGTCTTTTTTTTTTTTTCCCATGTCATTTGAACAGCTATTTCTAAAGCATAGACTGTTGTCTCAGTTGAAGGTAGATTGGCTTGTGGGAGAGACTCCATAACTTCCGAAATGACCATATTTTAGTATGGCGGTTGGTTTTCTTTTGAAAAAATACTTGCCTTGAAGAAGAGTAACTGCTGGGTCGATCTTGCTGAAAGAATCTGGGTAGCATTTCTGCTGGCTGTTTCATCTCTGAGATGAGTAAAATCTGTGTGTGTTGCTATGGGAATTGTGGCTTGGAGATTCTGGTTTGAATGCCTGGATGGCCCTTATGTAATATTCATGACCTCTGGCGCGGCTGCCATAGTAGTTTACTGAGAAACTGTCAGGAGACCTTGACTTCTAAGAAGCAGCATTTTCAAATATCAAAATAATCCTTTCCCCAAAGCTGGCAGGGAAATCATCTCCTGGTCTAGCAGTCTTAACCACTAGATAGTTCATAAGCAGTAATAACAAAGAGGGTTTTGCAACCTTGGAAACTAACAAAGCAAGATGTGGCCTAGTTGCCATCAACTAACTAATGCAATCTATCCAAGTCAGCCACTTAAAACATTACGTGGTTGAAGTTAAATGATGGAGAACGTTAAGTGATAAATATATTACTAGTGTGGAATTAATTGCTACTGTAGGTAATCTAGATTGCCGTTGAGAATCTGAATTCTGCATTCTATATTTGACACTATATAAAGAAAAGTAAAAACAAAATAAAACCAAAAACGTGTATTCCAAAATAAAAGGTTGTTCCACTTGTAACCAATTTATATATGTGATTTTCACATAACAAAATTAACCAGTTTCTCAGATTGGTGTCTCATCATCCTACAACCCAATGTATTTGCTTTTCGAAGTCTTTAGTTACCTGATTGTGTTCCTATCCTGTGCTGTAAGTCACTAGTAAGAGATATTTATTACGGCAAAGAACTTCTGAGTATGTCTCAGCCTACCATAGATGTTGATCCTAAATCAAATCAGTTTGCTATTACTTGTCATATAGCTTTAAAAGTTTATAGTTATGAATGATAGGGAAGGTGAAAGAAAATGAGAATTTAAAACAAAGGCAAAATAATTGAAGGTCTCCGCTTAATGAGAATAGTTTACATTTCTTTTTTCTTTAAAATTAGGTCAATGTCTTAAACCTTTGGTATATTCACATGAGTTACACAGGGTAAGAGAGAATTGGAATATGCTCGAAAAGAAGATAGAAATTAGGATTTAATTTTACTTTATACTAAAATGATGATTTGCTCTCAAATTCTAATATCCTTAAAGAATGCAAAATAGGGACTAAAAAAGACTAGTTCTTTATTATTTTTTATCCATTCCCATTTGCCAGATTGCATCATAACTTTGTGAGACCTATTTAAAAATGGAGACAAAATATAAAAATGTGTGAATTCATCATTTAACTTAGTTTGAAACACTTTGTGCATCCATTTTTGAAGAACCAACATTTTCTGCATTTACTTCGTAACCATTGGACTAGCATCCCTTGAGCTAAGAGACATTACAGGTTGGTGCTTTTACTCATTTGCTTTTTAGATCACATATAATAAATAAATCTGAACAAATAACTCAGCAGCCCTGTCAGATCCTGGTCCTATATAAGGGTGGATACATTATTCACTAATGACCTTAATAATAGTTCTACCACATAAGGTAATTGGCAAGTAATTGAAATTAGAGCCACTGCCTTTTGAAATGAAGTAACCTACAAAAGATTATGTAATGAGGTCTTCACTGTCCTTAAACTAGTAAACTCTGCAGTACATAGATTATATATTAATTTTGATGCCAATAAATATCAGTTAGCATCTCCTTGCTTTTTAACTTGGTGTTTTCTGATTCCAAATGTGTATTTTGACCTAGTTCAGTTATATGAATGCTTTGCAAATCCTACCTTGTTTCAGTTTGTGCTTGCTAATAATACTTTAAAGACAAAAAAAACCCATTAATTTCTTTTATTTTCTCATTTATCTTTTCTTTATAAATAACCTTATTGAGACATAAATCATTCATTTAAAACGCATGATTCTGGGCGGCTCCTGTGGCTCAGCGAGCAGGGCACCGGCCCCATATACCGAAGGTGGCGGGTTCAAGCCCGGCTTCGGCCCAACTGCAAAACAAAAAAAAAAATAGCTGGGCGCTGTGGCGGGTGCCTGTAGTCCCAGCTACTCGGGAGGCTGAGGCAAGAGAATCGCTTAAGCCCAAGAGCTGGAGGTTGCTGTGAGCAGTGTGACGCCACAGCACCCTACCCAGGGTGATAAAGTGAGACTCTGTCTCTACAAAATAAATAAATAAATAAATAAAACACATGATTCTGTGGTGTTCAGGATATCCAGAGTTGTGAAACCATCACTATAAGCAATTTTAGAACATTTTGTTTTTCTTTTTTATTGAGATAGAGTCTCATTATGTCACCCTGTATAGAGTGCTATAGCATCACAGCTCACAGCAATTCTCTTGGGCTCAAGCGATTCTCTTGCCTTAGCCTCCCTAGTAACTGAGACTACAGATGCCCACCACAACATCCTGCTGTACTTTTAGAACATTTTTATTGCCCCCCAAAGAAATCTCAAGCCTATGAGCAATCACTCTCCTGATTCTGTGAGCAATCGCCTCAGGCCTAAGAAAGTCCTCCTTAATTATCTGTTTGGTAGATAATGGAATCATTTAATAGGTGGTCATTTCTGATGGGCTACCTTCGCTTGCATAATGTCAATGTAGCATGTGTTCTTTATATGGCCGAATAATATTCCACTGTCCACATATGCAGTCGATATTTATTTATCCATTTATCAATTGCTGAGAATTTGGGGGTATTTCCACCTTTTAGGTATTGTGAATAGGCTGCTATCAATATTCATGTACACGTTTGTGCAGGGGCGTGTGTTTTATTTTTCATATGTCTCTACCAGGGAGTGAAATTATCATTCAGTTCTTTTAATTGAAAGAATAATTTTCTTCTTTTCCCTATCAATCCTCAAAAATGATACCTTCTATATGCAGAAACTCTTGAGTTACAAAATGTAGGCATAAGATTTGGAGCAGAGATAAGAGTAAGATTAGTAACATCTTAGTAGGATGGATGGACATTAAATTTTAATCCCACATTCTCTTATCGTCGAGTGTCTACTATATTACAGAAATGGTACTTGACATCGTTGGTGGTAGGAGGGACTACAAGGTCATAGCCATAAAGAAGAAATAGATGGATCGTTTGCTTATAGGAAGTTTCTATTTACTTAGGGAGGAAAATCATGGTAATAAAAAGTAAAATGGAATACCTTGGAGGGTAAGGGGAAGATCTGTGAGTACCCAGAGGGAAAAACTCTTCTCTCCGCCAAGAAAAGAAAACACCTTCTTGGCAGAGGTGGTGTCCTAAAAGTAGATCTTACAAGGTGGATGGATGAAGTTAACATCTCCTGAAGTACGAAGTGGGGAGTGGAGCAGTGGAAAATGCCTCCTAGGCCCTGAGGATACCACGTATTTAAAGGCCTGTATAAGTAAAGGCTTGGCAGCAAGAGAATATAGAACCTTCCAGAGATGGACTAGTTTCTTAAGATCTTGCCATCTTGAAAGTGTCTTCATTCTACCTTCACATGTAATAGTTTGGCTGGGTATAAAAGAGTGAAAACCATTTTGCTTCAGATTTGCAAAGGTATTACTTTGTAATCTTCTAACATCCAGTCCTGCCATAATGATTGCCAATGGCATTCAGTCTTTAAGTGTGACTTTTGTTTTCTTTAATTCTCTGTAATATTTTGAGAACTGTTCTTCCTTTGGTATTTTGACATGATGCACCTTGGTGTGGATATGTTTGTTTATTGCCCTTGGCTTCTCATATGTTCATTGCAAAGGGCCAATCACTATAGTTCTGGAAATTGTCTTATTTTTTTCTTTCACAATTATTCTCCTGTATTTTTGTTGTTGTTGTTTGTTTCTCTATAGTTGGTTAGACACTTGATTAGCAAGCTCTTTTTAATTGTTTTTCTTTGCTATCTCTGACTTTCTGTTCTGCATTTTTCTCAAGTTATAACCCATCTACTGAAAATTTGTCAAAATTTAAAACTTTCAAGAACTTTCTTCTTTTCTCTTTTTATAGCTTCCTTTTTTTTTATTCCGGGGCTATAATATCTTAGATCTCTTAAGATACTATTATTTTTTAGTTTTCTGTAAAGTTTTTTTATATGTGATTTTATTTTTATATACTGGAGACTTCTCAGCTGTTTTGATCATCCATTCATAATTAAGAGGAAGAGATTGCAGAGCTGATTAGAAGCACTGGGTGTGATGGCAAAGCTTCTTGCCTGGTAGGCTCCTGTAGGGTAACTGGAGAGGACCCTAGATCATAACTGGGAGGGGGGAGGGATTATTTTTTCATCTGGTCGGTCTCCCCAGAGAGGGTTCTCCTAACCTGCCTGGATATATTGGACTGGTCATGAAGTTTCTGGCAGCTGTTGAGAAATGGTGACTGGACTTTGATCAGTGAAGATTTAGATCTTAAAATGATTTCATCTTCCTATTTGCAGTACATCAATCACCCTTGTTCTTAGCTGTACCTCCAACTATCTCAAATATCTGAGCCATCCTCCCCAGAGGGTAAACTTCTGGTCTTCTGGAGGTGAGTGGGGAAAGAAAGTAGCCTGGCTATAGAGATTGAGGCAAGGGCTCTAATAAATCTAACTTTCAGTTAGGAAGCCCACTGCAGCCACAGGACTCTGCCAAGCAGGAGGAATTGGAGGTGTCCAGACCTGTGAAGGCAGAAGTATGGCTGTGGTTGCAGCGGGCTTTCTGCAGCCTGGCTTTTGAGACCTTCCTTGCACAACCCTTGTGTTCTAACTCTTCCTGGTCCATTAATTGCTACTTGTTCTTTACTTTCTGTTTTGTTTGCCCCTCTTAGCTTATTTCTTGTTCTTTACACCTGTGGGTTTATCCTCTTTCTAAAAAACAATATTTTCAGAAGGGAGCACACTATGTCAGATGATGATGTTGGCAAACTCGTCTGACAAAAAGTGCTCCGTACTTCATTGCCGAGGATCACTATGGGGACCTTCACCGGTGCACCCTTCGGAGCAATTTTGGAGCTCTTTTTTCTGGAATGCCCATCAGAGCTGTCATCAAACGAAAATCTGACAGTCAAGTTCATGCACTCATCCTAGAAAAAGGGCCACATACTTCATTGCTGAATGGTTAATTTCCAAGTACTCCCCAAAATACTCAATAAAAATGCTATATAAGAGAAAAAAAATATTTCCCATATTTCCTTAGTCCGTAAATACCGTGTGGCTGGGGAGAATCCTACCCAGTTGGAAATGCTCCTGAATTACCCTTTCCAGCAAGAAGAAGACGCTTAAATCTGCTCGTGTTTCATCAGCCCAGGGACACTTTTTTCAATTTCAAAAAATATTAAATATGTTTTAAAAAAATGTCTTATTGAGAACCGTTACGTGGGAGGTAGTTGAGAAATATATGCGTAGGTCTGGAATGCATATGTTCTTAAACCTGCAAGAGATGCTGTTGGGGACAATTCAGAGACCAGGTGGCAGATGTAAAGCGAAAGGGCTACTCAGAGAAAAAGCAAAAAATTGCATCGAACTGGTAAAAGAAAAAGTCTGGGAAAGACAGCTCATCCCAGAAAGCCCAAAGTATGGGAGTCATCCTTAGGAGAATATTTTAGGCTTAAGTTACTTTCATAACGTGGACTCCGGATGCTCTCTGGCTATTTTTGCGTTGAAAAAGTTGTCAGCTCTTGTCTTTTGCTGACAACTGGCAGTTACCTTTCAAGTAGGAGTCGAACACTGGCTACGAATGTCTAATTTCCAACAATATGGGTCCATTTATTGTTCAAACATGCATTAGCTTAGATAGTATTTTTTTTACCTGTAATAAATCAGAAATGTGTGGACGCCCCCAGGACCTGTGCTAAGCTTCTATTCTCCCCTGACTCCCCCTTCTGAGTGGGCTGGGACAGTCACACCCACTGCTGCCGTCTCTATCCCATTCACCTCAAGTGTTAGTCGACAGCAATCGTTATGACAACAATAATAGCAATACTTAATGCCTGGTTACTGCCAAGAAACCAGAGCATTGTGTCTTTATAACGTGTTGAGATCCTTTTGGGCGGTTGCAGTGGTACAGAGAGCTTGCAGCTTTGATGTTTAAAAGTATCAGCAAAAATGGCTCGGCGCCTGTGGCTCAGCGGTCTAAGGCGCCAGCCATGTAAACCTGAGCTGGCGGGTTCGAATCCAGCCTTGGCCCACCAAACAACAATGACGGCTGCAACCCAAACAAAAATAGCCGGGCATTGTGGCGGGCGCCTGTGGTCCCAGCTACTTGGGAGGCAGAGGCAGGAGACTCGCTTGAGCCCAGGAATTGGAGGTTGCTGTGAGCTGTGATGCCACGACACTCTACCCAGGGCGACAGCTTTAGGCTCTGTCTCAAAAAAAAAAAAAAGTATCAGCAAAAGC
>CAUYON010076059.1:0-24295 GCA_963573935.1 Arctocebus calabarensis
TCCCAGCTACTAGGGAGGCTGAGGCAAGAGAATCGCTTAAGCCCAAGAGCTGGAGGTTGCTGTGAGCAGTGTGACGCCACGGCACTCTACCCAGGGCGATAAAGTGAGACTCTGTCTCTACAAAAAAAAAAAAAAATAAAATTATTCTAGATCCTACATCATGTTTACTATTTTACTAACAGTAGGTCACTGAACATTAATTATTGGAGAAGAAAAAGGAAATCAATTAGTTTAATTGCCTATTAATTGTGTGTGTGTCTATATACATATACAGGCTGTCTGATTTCTAGTAAGTTTCTCTGGTCTCTCAATGTTCAGATTGACCATCTACATAATGTTGAACTGAAGGAGTACTTTCAAGTTTTACCTATGTAAACTTTGAGGATAGTACTTAGTATATTTATCAAAAAACACACATTTCCTTCTCTTTCTAACTCCTACATATGGACATTTGCCCAGGGATTTATCCTTAACCATCTTTTCCCAATTGTTCTCTCTTTATTAACAACTTAATATATGACTTCACCGAAACCTTAGAACGGATGACATCTCCAGGCGCCTGTCTCCCGTGTCTGGTCCTGCACTGTGTTCTGCATGTGCCACATCTCAGCATGTAAAGGTCTTTCAGGGCCAACATTTCCCATGGGAGTTCTTCTTATCCTACCTAACCCTGGTCATCTTTCAGTGTTTTCTATTCCCGATAATGACATCATCACCTTTCTATTTAAAATATTGGCCTCTGTGTGGGCTGCTCTTTCTTTGCTTACTTTTCAAACCCGTCTGCTTCTTTTCAGCTTTTCTTCCTACAGGTCCTCTCGTTTACCTGCTATTTGCCCAGCTGGGCCACATATTGGACTCACATCAAACCAGGATACTTAGGAAGGAGTTGTCAGGGGCTTAAGAAAAGCATGCAACAAAATTATGATTATGTATTAATGAAAGCAGTACTAATGGAATTCCTTCTGGCAGGTAAAGCGACTAAAACATGCCTGTGTGTTGGAGGAGAAAAGAAGAAATAGAGGGACATAAATAAAGATAAAAATAGTCATAAAATTATAGAAGACGAACAATCAGGCCTGTGCATGCATTATCTCCTTTGATCTTTATGACACCCCTGTGAGGTAGGAATGAAGAAATTAAGGCTGAGGGAATTGGATTAACTACTGAAGGTCATGAGGCTAAGTGTCAATGAGGAGTTGAAATACCACGTTCTATTGTTTAGTGCCGAAACTGTAGGGTAGATATCTATGCTCTGGGCTAATCCATATGTACATATTTATTGAACACACATTATATGAAAACTCTCTGTCACATCTCTGGCTGATGCCATGTCTTTAACAAATAATTTAAAATTAGTATGTGAGTAATAAAAGAATGAAGATATTCCTAAATATTTTTAACAGATTATATAAAGTTTACTTGGGTGCTGAAGGATAGATGTGATTTCCTGGAGGGAGGGCGGCAGAGAGAAAGAGGGAGAATATTTATACTTTTCATTCTGGACCAAATCTACTTCCAGAAAACCTGAGTGCGTAACTGATTATAGTCCATCTTTTTTTTTTAATTGTGTTTTTATAGGCCAGCAATGCTTGCACGGTTTGAATCCTATTCATAGCTGGCCTTTCCAGACAAAAGACTTTCCTTAAATAAATACATATTTACTCCAGAGCACTGATTAGGAAGTTAAGGGTCCTAGTTTCTTTCTCTAGTCTGTGATTAAGTTGGTTTGTACCCTAAAGACTTAGAGAGAATTTATTTTATTTCCTTTAAAACTAACAAAACTGGCTGACCTATTCCATGGTATAACTTCTTAGCTCGTTTCTGAAAATAACTCAAACAAAACTTAATACAAGAATTATAATATTATGGAATATAAAATAGTGCCAAAATTTAAAATATAATTTATCTGAGGGCAGAATATTAATCTTAAAATTGACTTTAGAAATCTACTCCAGGCCTTTCCCCACATTTAAACAATGAGAAATCAGGTTCACAGAAATGAACCAGCTACTTGATGTCACAGCCCGTGGACCTGCTGAGACTCCACTCAGCAATTTTTTTTCCAGTTTATTCCACTCCTGCTACTAAATTCATAACCACTTCCACAAATCTCATAAAATGAGTACTGGGTGATTAAAAAAGTAGGCAGGATTCTGGGATCCCAGTTGGCAACATAGCTGGAAAAATAAACTATTCCCTGAAAAACAAAATGAAAGAGAATCTGGCCAAAGATCACATGTGCAGTCATGAGCTCCCATTCAGATTAGTATCAAAAAACTGTAGGATGCTTTTGCTCACACATGATAGCAATCACAAGCTTAATTATGTAAAAAATCAGTGACTGTATTGGAGAAAGTCCTGCCCAGGTATCAAAAATGCAGTTTAACTGGAGTAGGAAAGAAATCCCCATTTTCTATAAAAAGTGAAATAATAACATCTCGTGTCTTAATAGACACCAAATATTGATTTCTATTTCCTATCCTATGTAATAGACAAGGCAAAATCTAAGTGAAAATGATTTATGAGGCATTTTGAGACTTTATTTCCTCTTATGCAACAAGCCTTCATTTCTGTTGTTTTCTTTTCCATACCTGTTCCACTTTTTAAAAGAATTCTTTCCAGTAATTGCACATAGTTAGGTAGTAATCTGTTAGTATGAGATTAAAATCCTAAAATATAAGACAAACCTGACATTTCCTAACATTCTATTTAGGGATATCATCTTTTTTTTCTTCTTTTCCATTGAATTCAATAATTGGAATGTTATTATAAGAATACAAAAAAGGGGGGCGGTGCCTCTGGCTCAAAGGGCGCCAGCCCCATGTGCCAGACGTGGCAGGTTCAAACCCAGCCCCAGCCAAAAACTGAAAAAAACAAAACAACAACAACAAAAAACCAACATCAAAAAACTCAATTCCTAAATCACTTCAGTTTCTATAATTAAATTATCCAAACCTGATGCTTAAAGGACTCAGGAAGTATGTTGCAAGTTCACCATGCATATGTACATATAGGCATGCAAGGAGTATTATTTTCCTGTTAAGCATTCAATAATAGTTACATTTAGTTCTTCCCTGTGTCAAAGGGCTTTTATGTGTATTATCTTATAAATTAGAGTCTTCCATCAGATTTTTGGAGTCATTTTTCTCAGCCTCCAATCTGCCTTTCTACTAATCTGCTCTTCTCTGAATTTCTGAACTCATCTACTTTCCAAATTTTTTCACGAGCTTTAGGTGTAAGTGAAGAAATATTGTGGTATATATATATTATGCTCTGTATACTAACATTTTTATGTGAACCAATGAATTAAAATTCTGGGCTATTACAAAAGGGATGACTACGAGTAGATTTTTTTTTTTTAGGTGTCTTGTATTTAAAACACAATAACTAAGAAAATGCAGTGAAGGCTATGTTAACCAGTTTGATGAAAATATTTCAAATTGTATATAAAACCAGCACATTGTACGCCATGATTGCATTAATGTACACAGCTATGATTTAATACAAATAAATAAATTAATTAAATAAAAGTAAATGAGAAGTATGGTATACTAAAGCATAATAAATTCATCCTTGATATATTTTTTAGGAGTTTGTAAAAATTTCCCAGGCAAAAATTTGGTAATATTTTGTTTGAAAGATAACTAGGTCCTTAAACAAACTTGGCCCTTATAGTTGGTTTTATGATTTCAAATGTTAGTTTTAGAATTTCTGATCAACATATGCTATTTTTTCTGCATTTTTGAAATTACAGGAATCTTTAGGTTCTCTGTCATGTGCACTACTCCCATAATTACTTGCCTTTGGAAACTACATGTGGGAGGATGGGTAGTTACCACACATTTCAGAAAACCCTGTGTTTTATTAGCTCTGCTTTAGGCCTACGGTCTTTGAAGTTATTTTCAGTGGTCTCTGACTAGTGCAAAAGTTTGGTCTCCTGTTAAATTGCCACCTGTGCCGAGGAAAGCTAATCCATTAGGGTCGAGCAGCTCTAAGAAGGTGCCACGGAGCCTGGGGCAACCTCTTGAGTTTCAGTTAGAGCAGCGGCTGGAAGATGAGTTTGGGATGGTCCTCGTTACAGAAATTAGACAGACCAGGAAGTAAACAGAGGTGTCTTTCATCTGACCCTGCTCCGAGACAAGGGGTGGGGCCTGGGGGAATTCCTCTTCTAATTACGGGTCAGCTCTCCAAGACTCATGTCAATGTCTGACATTCCTAATCTTTAAGGGAAATTTTTGAAAAAGAAAAAGAAAAATTATAAGCCGTTGAAGTTGTCAAATCTGTCCTTCTCCAGATGTCCTGCCCTCTGACATTTGCAATGCTGCAGCCCGCTATGTGAGACCCTGTCCTCCTTCCAAGGAGGAGCGACTGGAAAAATAAAATCGGAAGTACAACTCTCCTCACCTGAAAACGTGTCCCTAAATTTTAAGAGTGCCCTCTCGTTTGTATCACCTTATTTATTTGAGATGTTTTAATCCTTGGTTTCATTACTCCCAATGCTCCAGCGGCTGGGTTCCTCTTGGTCCCATCACCATTGTGAGTTAACCTCTTAAAATCTCAGCCACACCGAGCAGCTGCCCTCATCTTTCTCGAGCAGAGCGTGGATGGCGGACAACCCGGTGTCTGTTGCTAATTTGTGACCACAAGGTTTGAGAAGGGGTACCAGAAACACAGAAGGATGTGTGGACTTGCTTGAGATGAAAGAAAAATCTGAACCATCAGTTTAAGCAGAGAGCCTCCAACTTATAATTTCTCATTTGTTCTGATATTAAGTAAATGTTTACATCAACGGGATGGATTTTCCCTTTTTTTTTATTTTTTTATTTTTTCAGGACACCGTCACCAATTTTCTAGCAATAAAAAAGTTGTCTTTTTTTCCATTTAAAAATCAAAACTTTCCCTTTCTTTATAGCTCAGTGTCCTTAAAGAAAATGTTAAAGAAAACATTAGCTAGAATTCGATAAGCTAAAAATAGACACATTTTAATATTTTGATATGGAGTTTTGTAGTCATTTTTAGGAAGATATAAATACATTTCTGAAATAGGGTCAAAAGTACTTGCTGTATGAAAACCACATTTTTACTTAGAGATAACATGAACATTTTAATGGTCAATAATATGCCATTGTATAGATGGCTGTTCCATAATATTTTGGACATTCTTGTCTGTTAGCTTACTCAGGGAAGGAGAAGTTATTTTTTATGCTTTGCTTAGAAATGACTGGAAAAAATAGAATATCAGGATGACGATAATTAAATGATTTTTTTTTGGTGTTGTGTTTTATTATTTTATTTTTTTTATTGTTGGGGATTCATTGAGAGTACAAGAAACCTTACGTTACACTGATTGCATTTGTTAGGTAAAGCCCCTCTTACGATCGTGTTTTGTTTTATTTTTTTCAGAAGTCATTTTTAGGTCAAGGATATGAAAACAGTTTTTGAAAATCAGTGTGAGTAAGACTGATTATGAAGGGGAAAGTCTACTTCCAATAGCAAAATGACCCGAAGACAGTGAATGTGATAGAAGATCCCCTGCTGGAAGCAATGGGATTGGTTATAAATTTATTTTCCATGGAATTAAAATCTTATT
This sequence comes from Arctocebus calabarensis, assembly GCA_963573935.1. NCBI lineage: Eukaryota > Metazoa > Chordata > Mammalia > Primates > Lorisidae > Arctocebus > Arctocebus calabarensis. Next base: position 5,591 of record CAUYON010076059.1, read on the forward strand.
TGTTAGACAAGCTACTTTTAAAACTTAAAATAAAATTTTTTAAAGGCTGGACAACATTCTTTTTAAAAGACAAGTGGACAATTTCAGAAACTATAGATGTTTTTAGTCCAAAATCACTTTACAGACTAAACACACCTTAAGGAATTGGTTTCCATGATTTTTAAAGACCTACACCTTAAAAATTTCTACCTAAGTGACGTAAACTTACTAATGAAACTTCTTTCTTCCAGTTTGGAGAAAATATGCAGTCAATTTCAAGGTCCAACTTTCTATAAAAAACACTCAACTCTTCCTTCACCTGACTCCAGGAAAGGAATCAGGAAAGGAGTCAGATGAACTCGTTTCCAAATCTTCTTTCTCCTGACTCCATAAAAGGAGCCAGGAAAAGAGTAGGAAAGGAGTCAGGTGAAGGAAGAGTTGAGTGTTGTTTATAGAAAGCTGGACCTTGAAATTGACTGCATATTCTGAATTCTTGAAATTCAGGCACATTCACCAAGGTCTAAGAAGAAGCCTGTCATCTGGATTATCAATGTCCTTGTTGCACTAGGTCGTGGTTGTCCCTTCCCATGTTCAGTGAGGTATGGCTCGCCCACTTGGAGTTATGAACCTCACAATGACACTTAATGCCGAGGGTCAAGATTCCTATCATCGTGTGTTATTTGTGCAATCTTCCCCAAGCTCAGGCATCTTCCAACAGCCTGTGTCTCTCAGCACATCTGTATCTCGTGATCAAATCACACGGAATTTCTGCTTTTCCTCTGCCTGGCTACTGGGTGATTTCAGGTCCAGCTAAACAAACTCCTCTCTAAGGCTCAACAGTTTCCACTTGATGTTGAGTATACAACTTCCTCTAAGAGGTACGCAGATACCTCAGGATAAACTTGGAATCGGTAACTAGAACTAGTGTCCTTGTATTCCTCCATACCCATCATCTTGCCTCTCCACACCTCAGGCAAAAGTTGTGTCTTTTCTGTTTGGGGCAGAGCTTGTTTAGGTCAGGAGTCTTTCCCTAGGCATTTCTAAGGTTCTCCAAGCGCCAGGAATTATTTTCTCTTTTGGATATGGAAAAGACCTTCCTTATTTCATGTTCTTCTTCCTTTTAATACCACGACTTAAAGTAAAGCTCGATGCTCAGATCACCAAGCTTTCCTCTTTGTGAGTACAGGTATGAGACTTAGAAAATGAAATTATATTTTTTTCTCTTGTAAGAATTTCGAGCTTTAAAGAATAGTTTCTCATTATTAATATATTAATATTAATATTAAATTATTAAAATATTATATATTTTTAGTTCTAAACTCAAAGATGAGCATGAATGTTTTGTTGTAGGTGGTGCCTGGCCTCTTATTGAATTGACACATAAGCATCAATTCAGGGAGAGGAATGAGACTGTGGCCCAAGGCATTGAGCAGTGAGTACCAGCAAAGCTCACCAAGAAAGCAAATATCAGCCCTGCTGAGAGAATTGGGAACCTTCCCCTACCACCCTGAAACCCCAGAAACTTGCCATTAACCCCAAATGTGAACATTGAGAAAGGTCAGAATAGAGAACTGTCATGGGGGGAGAAAAGGGACGAATAAAGAATTTTAAATGTAACAATAAATAGCCTTAATATTATTATAAGAGATTTCTTAAAGCCAGAGCCTGTATAAAGCTAACTGGAAAGAGTAAGCATCCTCCCTCTCAAATGGTCATCTCCTCCTTCCCAAAGTTATATTTGAAGCAAGGTCTAAAAAAAGGCATTTCTAGAAAAGTCTGTACACATTTTGACTATTTGATATTTACGGTATCATGGCATTTTTACATTTCAATAAATATTTAACATTGTAATTATTGTGATGGGTGGATAATAGGTCTTTGAAGGAATATGCTCTAATTCAGCATGAGTTCTGTAGAGATTGCTAACTGTCCCCTAATACCTGTGGTGGAAGCCTACCAGTTTTAGCTGAGGTACAGAAGTGCCCAGCTATAGACCACACACCTATGGGTGCTCACATACGTGGCTACTAACATACATAGACACATACACCTAGAGTCACACAGACATAAGTGCACAGACACACCCAGATACATGTCACAGAAAACAGGACTAGAAGAATATAAACCAAGAACTTTGCAATCATTAACTCTTAGTTGAAGAGATATTAAAGATTTTTTTATTTATTCTTTTCTTTCACATACTTATATTTGATACTTCTTGAAAACTTAATTTTGGAGTGCAACACAAACTTTTATATCTGAAACACATTACGAATGCAGATTTTGAAGTTGCCATTGGGAAAACGTCACTATTTTCTATTTTAATTTCCATCAGTGTATGTAATAGAAATAATTGATAGAATTAGATAAAGAAGATAGACAATTATTTAATAGAGTAACTTGCACTTCTAACATCATATTTGTGTAGGGTTGGTCTAAGGGGATCTAGCGGACAATGAAGAAAACAAGGCAATCTTCTAATGAAACTCCATGACCTGAGAAGTCTTCCTTGTCATGTGCCATTAATTTCCACTATAAGTAATGCATGTGGTACCTTTGACACTTCCTAAATCTGAATTTAAAAGATAACCAATGTATCTATTTAAAAACTGAACCCTCTTACTGTTACAAATGGATTCCAAAAATATTCACTGAATTGCGGGAGACAAAAGACTAGATTTCAGATGGTGAGGGGAGGAGTGAGGCCCTATGTATGTATCTAGTATAGCATAGCAACTCCAAGTTCAAACAGTTTTCTTCCATATTGCTAATTTCCTATACTGGTTGAAATGACATTTGGTGTCAGCACTATCAGAATTTAATAATGAATGAATATTGTTATTTTATTCCTGGAAAGATTATGCATTCACTTTAACAGGGAAACATTTATTCTCTTTGATTATGATGGTGCTCATCAATTTTTCATTTCTCTCATAAGTGCTCATGATAAGGATAATGAAGTTGAGATGGGCAATTCGTCAGTTCCTGATGAAGATTTGTTGAGGACTTCTATTATTCCAGAAGCCCACCCTCATTTATCCAGAGAAACACTGATATTAATCCCTCTCCCAGCCTTAAATTTTTCTTCCTCTTTTAGAGATTGATAAATGAGATAATGTTCCTGGAAGTGGTTCAGAAACTGTGAAGTGCTACACAAATGTAAGGTATTATTATTTAAAATTATGATGTATGCTCAGCTTTAGAATGGTGCTTTTTGTTTAATAATGATGTCTTGTTCTTCTCAATTGCTTGGAGGATCAACTGAAATGGCTCATTGATTGGTAAATTAATGCTACAGCCTTCCTTTTGTGTAGTTTTCTGAGATGATCATTATTTCTATCTTGAGGATTTCCCTGGCAATTCAGAGAGAATAGAAGCAAATAAAATAGGGCTTTTTAACATTTCATGACTCTGCCGGATAAAGAGCACTACTTTTAGATGGGCTTTTTCTATTCTACCCCCTTTTTAAATCCTTTTGACACTTATGAACATTGAAATGTTCTACACAGCCTTATCACTAATGCAAGCGCTATCTTATGGGGCCCACATCCCTAACAGGGTATTACATTTTACTTTATCTCTTCTTTTTTTTTCCTTAACAAACCATATTTTAGTATGAGAGCAAACAGAATCATCTCCAGACTTGAATTTTTTCCATGCTCTAAAATTTCCTTTGCTTTGATGCCTTAGATATTATAATAAATTTGCCTTCTGAATAAATTCAGCTGGATCCCAGGAAATCATCACTAAGCAAAGCTTATTTTCACTCTACTTTTTTAAGTTTGAATTACTTATTGCAATTTCATTGCCAAAGAAATTCTCCACCAGCCTATTGTGGTTCATATATATGTCTGAGCTCTTGAAAAATGAGCTAGTAAAGAGAAATGATTTGGAGGTGATACTTCAACTAAGTATTTATTTTGTTATTATACTGTTTTTGAGAAAGAAAACCTAATGGAATGATTTTAGGAAAGTAAAAAACGGTAGGAAACAGCCCAGATGGAAGTATGGAAAATATGACTAGTTGATTTTATTGGGGTTTAGAATTTTTCTAAGGGAACGTGAAGGAAGAACAATGATAACAAGGACAAGATTCAGCCAAGAATAGCTGATTCCTAATGTACTGAAGAAATAAATGAATCCAGAGACAGTCAATATACCTGGAGAACAGGGAAGAAGAATTCAGAGAATGGGCATTGGGGTCATGGACACTGAAGTTGGAAAAGGGGAGAGAGAGAGGAAGAGAGCCTTAAGGATATAATGATTTATTCATGAAGGGTGTTTGAGAGTGAGAGCTGGAGCAATAACCACCGAGGGTGAGGTCATAGGATTTGGTAGTGATAGCACAGTGGAAAGGAATAACAGTAACTAAGGAGGAAAAGGGACTGGAAGTTTGTTTGGTGGTTAGGAAGGTAATGTACGTGACATTTGTGTCCAGGTTAGTAGCACGTGGCAGATCGATTTATAAAATGTTCTTCTTTCTCCATAAATGTTGTTGTTTAGGCTGTTTTGAGGCATTTTGAGGCATTTTCCCCCTTGAGGGCATTCTAACCCACAACTGTGCTCTGGGCTCGACTATAAGCTCTTGAGAAAGAGATTGTGCTTTAGGTTTTCTCTTTCTTGAGGCTTTGCCTTTTCCTTGGGGGAAAAATGCTATTGCTAGTGGATGAGACACTGAGAGCAGAGCTGTGCTACCCTACTTGAACCAGCGAGAGCTTTTGGAGACCAGTCAACAGCATGAAGAACTCAGGCAACTTCGATAGAGCAATTAAGTCTACCCTGCTGGCTCCAGATAATTGAGGAATAAATGTTTGGTTTTACATGGCTTTGAAATTTTATAGCTGTCAGGCAGCTTCACTGTGGCAATATACAACTGACACAAGGTAAGAGCTGGCAAGGAGCTCCACAGAGGATATGGGAAAGCCACACAAAAGGTAAACAGGTGGCAACACTTACTGCCAAAGCTTTTGCAACAAAACCATATCCATGTAATCTATTGGCCAGGTTAATAAAAACTCACATACATACTTTGCTTTCCACCAGCTCAGTTGTATGTTTACCTCACTTTTATTTCCTTAAAAATTTCATCCTTTAATATCAGTGGCTTTTTCTATGGCTATATCATTTAAATAGTATATAAATAGAAAAAATAACATGAACACAAAAAGAAGGACCAGATGCTAAGAAGATATTTCTTTGAAAACACAATTGACTATTTCTTGAAAAATCTAGATAATGTGAGTCTCCACTTTTTTTGTTTGTTTTTTTGCAGTCCTATATGAAAATTAAGAAAATCTGAAAGGATTAGTTTATAAAATTAATGTACGAGCTCATGAATAAAACCAGAGTATGAACTTGAAAAAATTGCTATTCCAGGAAAATAATAGGGAAATCCAATAAGTGGACTTGAACACAAATAACTGATGTAACATTGAAATGATTGTAGAATTATTGCAAAATTATTTGATGTTTCAACATTTTAGATTAAAGCAAAAATATTTAAAAGACATGTGATCCAATTGTTATGTACACTTTAAAAAATTCTTTTAAGTTGTCAGTCAATTGTTGGTCATAAATTAATTAACTTCTACTTATTCATGTACATGTAAATACCCAAAAGATAGACATCCATTCTGAATGCTTATTATGCCATAACTATCCTGTGTTTTTCCCTATGAAAAATATGGCTTTGTAATTTAGGACGTTCTAGTCTAGGACTTTCTTTTCAATTCAAAGATTTATGGGGCTCATTTCTTGGAAATAAATGGAAGCAGGCCAGTTTATTATAAAACAATTTTCCAGATTTTGACCATATAATTTTTTTTCAACAAATGTGTTTGTTTAATAGCTCTATTGAGACATAATTCACACACCATCACGTGGACCCATTGTGTACCATTGAATGATTCTTACCAAATTTAGAGAGCTGTGCAACCATCACCATCATCTAGCTTTGGAATATTTCCTTCACCCTCCAAAAGTTCCCTTATTCCTTTTAGAAGTTAGTCTCTGCACCCACCTACCACCAGCCCAAAAAACTCCGCAACAAATTTTTGTCACTTTAGATGTGAGTTTTCCAGATTTCATATAAATAGAATTGTGTAGTATGCAATTTTTAAAAATTTCTTTAACATAGTATATTTTAAGGTTCATCCATGTTGTAGCATGTCATATAAATTTTGTTGTATTGAGTTTTCATTTAGCTCAAAATAACTTCTTATTTCCCTTGTGATTTCTTTGATTTATGGGTTTTTGGAATTGTATTGTCTAATCTGTAAATATTTAGAAATTTCCCCAAAGCCTCTGTTGTTCAGTTCTAATTTTATTGTGAGTACGGAACAGACTTTGAATGTTTCAATCCTTCATAATTTTTTTTTTATTAAATCATAGCTGTGTACATTAATGCAGTCATGGGATACATTGTGCTGGTTTTATATACAATTTGAAATATTTTCATCAAACTGGTTAACAGAGTTGTTTAAAACCCAACATTTGGTCTATCTTAGAGATATCTATATGCGTTACAAAATAAAGGATATTCAGCTGTTGTTGAATGGAGTGTTCTATATTTATTAGTTAAGACAAGATAGTTGACGGTGTCATTCAAAGGCACTATTTTCTATAAAACCATAGATACAATGTTACAATTATTTCTTGTAACCTTTAAAAAAGTTAAGAAAAAGAATTTTAAGGTAATTAAATATTCTTTTGTATTTACTCACATGTTTTCCATTTTTAAAGCTCCTCATTTCTTCCTCTAATTCAGTGTTTTTCAACCTTTTTTATCTAACGGCACACTTGAACCCTTAGTTAAACTTTAGTGGCACACTTAAATTATGTTGATAAAAAAAAAAAAAAGAGTTACTGTGCATTCCTTGATAGACGTGCAAAATGGACTAATATAGGGGATAACTTTGTTTTTATTTTGTTTTGATTTTTCTAGAACTTTAATTTTTCCCCTGGCACTATCCTCAGATCTCCATTATTTTCGATAAAAAATTTAACTTATAATCAAGTTTCTGTTCTCCTATGTGCAATGAGGCAGTTTTCTCTTGCTGCTTTTAAGAAATTTTTCTTTGCTTTTGGTTTTCAACAGTTTAACTATGTCCTGGTAGGTGTGGATCTCTTTTAATTCCTCCTACTTTGTTTCATTGAGCTTCTTGAATCTATGTATTAATATTTTTACCCCATTTGTCATATTATAAGAATTTACTCATCAACTATTTTTTCCTGGTGCTGTCTTCTCTCCTGTTTAAATTTTTTTTTAGAACTATGATTATACTGATATGTTGGTGGGCTTGTACCTGTCCTACAAGTCTCTGTTAATTTTTATTTAATCTTTTCATCCCTGACTTGCAATTTCGATAATCTATAGTATTCTATTTTTAGTTCACAGACCCTTGCTTCTGTCATCTCAAATCTGCTGTTGCACCCATGGAATGGAATTTTTATTTTAGATACTATATTTTTAAATGTCATAATTTTCATTTGGTGTTTTTATATGGTTTCTATTGTTACCCGGGCCCTTATTTGTTGATTCATTGTCATCATATTTTCTTTTAATTCTTTGAACACACACATACATAACAGCTACTTTGAATACCTTGTCCACTAACATTGACATCTTTGTCCACTCACAAATAATTTCTACTGACTACCTTTTTCTGAGTATGTCACATTTTCCTATTGTTTGCATGTTCTATAATTCTTGACTAAAAACACTGAAATTGTTGATTAATGTAACAATTCTTAATTCTTACAATTTTCTCTTAAGGGTTGTTGTTTTTTTGATCTGTTTCTTTCTTAGTGACCTCTCTGGACTAACTCTATATGTTTGTTTTCCCTCAACAGTGTATTGCCACTGTGCCTCTGTTCAGTTTTTTCTTTTGTTTAATTATTATTTCTTAGCTTAATGTCTTAAGGATCACAGCTTAGTCTGCATAGCTTAGTGGTGAGCCAAACACTTGGTCAATGTTTTTGCTCAAAAGCTTCATGCCACCAAGATTTATGTCCTCTCCTTATAGGTCTGAGTGTTGTTGGGACATACATTTGAATGTCCTGCAGTTTTCACATCTGTGCTAGCCTCTACTTCTGCGGGGCTACCCTAGAACATCCTTGGCAGCCTCCTAGTCTGCTAGGCATATGCTAGGTGTAGAAAATCCACCAAGTTCATAGAGGCCTCTCTCATTTCTAAGATTTCCTGGTTAAATTTCTGGCTATTCTCCCATTTCACTGCTCATGTAAGCAGGACTCCACCTTCTGGTCTTCCTTTTGTGTTTCCTTCTGATTTTGCTGTTTTCCTTTGCAATGCCACTGCATGTAGAATTCTTCTCTGTGTCAAATCACATTAGCCCCCTCTCACAACAAGGCTGCTCATTTCTGCTGCCTGTTCTGTCCTAGTTATTCAACCATCTCAACTGAGTTGGGGCAACAACTGAGACGTTCCACAAGTAAGAATGCAATAGATTCCACCGTTTTTACTTTGAGCCCTAAAGTTTTTCATGAATAGATATTTCTCTATTTGTTGTTTACTTGTAATTATTTTCCAGAGTTATGAAGTGGTAGATTTTAACAATTTTGTCTAGTTTCAGAATTGCTCTGAGTGGCAAGGAATTGCTGACATTTATTCACACTGGAAGTTCTCAGTCTTGTCCACGTTTCGAGAAATACTGACCAAGAAATTTCTGTTACTTCTTAAACTTGCTTGTTAAAACATCTAGTGGGAAAGCCACCCCACATATCACTTTTTGCTCTCTCTCTCTCTCTCTCTGCTTGCAATGAAAGGGTAGAATGCGTGTTCCATATTATGCCTGGCCAATAATAAAATGCTAATTCAAATGAATGCCTTCAGATGTTGCAAAGAATATAAAATAATTCCCTACCCACCACAGTGGATAGAGTGATAGTGGTCTGGATGCTGTATAGACATGTAAAACAGGTAACTATTAATTTAAACATAACTTCTTAGCATTTTTGGATTTTTCATACTTTCTAAATAAAAGATATTGGGACATTACCATTTGCCCAGCAATGACAAGAAAAGAGAGTCTCAGTGCACTGAAAATTGACTGTTAACATCTTTATCATGATTGGGATCCATCTTTTCAAACTCCTGTAGACGTCCTACCATAAAAGTATTCTTCTAATTAAAGTTAATGGATAACCTTTCGGGTAATGGAAAATGATATGGGCTACTATTTTAGGAACCTATGAGGGATGTAAGGAGGGAATTATTTCCAACACTACATACTGGACCAGTCCTGTCAAAGTGAAAAGAAACTTGCGCTTATAAAAGAGGATGTGAATAGAAGAGGTTGACTAAGTTTGGTGAAATTTTTGCATAGCACAGGACTAATAAGAGCAAAAGTTGTTATAGGAAGTGATGTAAGTGATATTATCTTTTGGCCTTACAGTAAGCAGGGATTGGGCCTGTGAGAACCAGAAACCTCTAGTAAAAAGTCTAACTATAAGGGAATTGGTGTTCTCTGAATTCCTTTAAGATGAAGGAGGGAGCATTTTGTGGAAAAACAGAAGGCTAGAGGTGCTTGCTGACAGATGGAGGCTCCAGAGGACATTGTTGGACCTGAGAGAGCAGAGGGAAATTGGCAGAAAAATCAGACAAGGGGTGAGAATTCTGCAAACAAAAATATAACCTGAGGGCCTGACATTTGGGAATGAGAGTAAAAGCAAAAATTTTTTCCTGTCCAAAATGGGCAAACAATCACAAGAAAAAAAAAGTGTTTTCTTAAATATTTTGTGTATCTTAAAGAGAATCAGTAGATACCCACAAATTAGTAACTAACCTTGGCATTGTTATAGAATATCATCATATCTTTATTATATCAAGTAAATCATTGTTTGGGAGTATTAAAATACTCAGTGTGACTCATGAAGTTTCTTTCACATTTTAATGTATTTTGTTAATGTGAAAACCCAAATGTATACCTGGAGCGTCTTCCTTCTCAGGCGATATCTCTCTACCACCTGTCTAACAATTCACTGTAGCCCAAGGGCACTTTTTGGAGTCAGCTATTTGTACTAAAAGGGAGCTAATGAATAGTGTGAATGCTACTAAAAAAAAATAGAGTGCCTTTATCAGAAGGCACAGATGTTAACTTATCAGATGCAAGGGAAGGAAACTCTTGCTAATTGGATCCTATTCTCCCTCTGTCAGTTTCATTTAAGGAGACACTTAAACGGTACACAGCTGGAATTTGGAAGTTTTCTTTAAACAAGACTACATAAAACCTAGCTGGTTAGAGTATCTCTGTGTCTACTTCTTGTTTGTTTGTTTGTTTCTTTCTTTCTTTCTTTCTTTTTTCCTAGTTTGGCTTGCCTATTGACATGAAGCTGTTAGTAGTATTGTAATAAATAATTAAGCAAACAGAAAAAGTTTCTAAAAGATAGGAAGGCTTAGGGAATCAACACAGCAAATAATAGTGGTTGAGTTCTATTTTCAACCCAATCTCACTTTCCAACTGATTTTAAAAGAACCATAACATGCTTGAGTGGAAAATGACTTTAAATATTCTTTAGTCGAACTCATCTCATTTTATGAGATAGAAGAGAGGTGAAGTGGCCTGATGAAAATCACAAAGTGATACCTGTAAATGACCTTCTCAAGTATTAAGCTTCTTCTAGTCTCAGATTAGTACTGCTTTCAACATATCATCACACCTCCCTTAGAAATCACAGGAGATGACGATGTATTCACTTTTCATCTGTTTGTTTCATTCTTCTCTATTGCCTCCATTTCTTTACAAGTTCCCATGGAAAGAAAGTTAAAAATTTTTCTCTTTTCCACATTTTTGATAGTGTCTAAAATAATAACAAAACTCTGCAAAGCCTAAAATGATGTTTGAATAAAAGTATTATAAAATTCTTTATGTATTTCAAGTATAGTGTTTATGTTAATACTTCACTATCCTTACACTGGTGTGGTGAAGAAAAAAAAAATTGAATGAGATAAGTTTTTCTGGTGAAAATAAAGAAATGTTACACTTTTTTCTCCACAGAGCCAGATTATTTTAAATGACCTTGGTGCACTATTTCTCTAAATTAAGCAATTTATGGTTGCCCCAGCCTGTTAATTCTTATTGCATAGTCAATACACATACATCAATCATGTCATTTTATTCAATGACTCAGCTAATTGTGGACAGATAGTTTTCAAAAGGGTTTTGTGATCCTTCCACAATTTATTTTTCATTTTCTTTGGCAACTTTGATTCTCTGACCTGGCCACACATACGGAATATGAATTTCATGAGTGAGACTTAAACTTCAGTAGCTACCAAAGTATCTCACACTTATAAACTGCCACTTCCTTCCTTGGATTCTGTTTCTTTGTGTGTGTGTGTTTAATGGGCTTTAAAAGATTGTATTTACCATGTGTAATGTTTCACATGTTCATATTTGGGAGAATAATGATAATCTCTTTGTTGTGTTTTTACTTTTATGCATACAAATTTTATTTTTTCTAAAACTAGGACTTTATTGCTAAAGTGTATCCTCGGAAGGATTTAAAAATAAAAAGATAACACTTCTAGTTCAAAAAATATTTACCCCATCAATAAACAGCATTGAGAACTCTATTGCCATCACTTTAAGAGCTAGTGAGCCAATACATACTAAATAGCTAGAACCCTGGCAGAATTCTGAGAAGTGACAGTCATCTTTTACCTCAGCGATGAGCTACAGACCAGTGAGACAAATAAATACACTGCTACTTGTCTAGAAACCTAAATGCTAGCTGGCCCACTAATGGGGCAAATAAATCTTGGGAAATAAGAAAAGTAATGTTCTTATAGCTCTAAGAACAGTGGCCCCTGGGCCTAAAGCTTCTGAATCAACCAAATACGGAGAAATTAACCTTCCTGGACAGCTTTTAGACTGGAAGCTTCCAGTAGTCCTGCTTAACAGCATATTCTTGTGATTTGAGAGAAGCTTGAAACCCTCCACTCATGGGCATCCTCCCTAAATTGCAGGGTTTACAGCTTCTGAGCAGTTTGGGTTGTGAATTGTTAGTTATGAAATTGACTGCTTTCTTGGAGAGATGGTACAACCACAAGTATATGCCTCCTTTATTTTTAATGCTGTTTGACAGATTATTATTTTGGGAGTGCTGTTTCTAAATAACATGTTTTGATAATAAGAATATTATTATTATCTATGAGTACTATTATTATCTAAATTGTATTTTCCGTAAAATACTATTTCTAAAGTTCTAAACATTTCATTTATCCTATAGACATTTTTGAAATATATAGGTCCTTTCAAACTAGAAAAAAAACTGTGCTTACAGTTCTGAATCACATTTCCAGATCCATTGCAGCTCTCCTGGCAGGAGATTGCGGGGACAATCTAATCTCTCCATAGGTGAGCACAAAGACTTCTTTCCCTATCAGAAGGTAAGAGTGTAGACAAGGTAGACACAGTCCAGAGCTCGTTTCCATTAAAACACATTTTATGCCAGTAAGCATACATTTCTAATAAATGCTATGGCTTTACATGCAATTTAAAAAAAGAAAATGAATAAAGCTGAGTGCCAAGAACAGTAATTTCTACTAAACCATAATCAATAGAAGCCTCCAAGTTGTCCATTGAAGAGGGCCATGTGGGGAGTTTGAGCAAGTTACAAGCTTCTCAAATGAGGCCTCTGCATAAAGCAGCTTGGGCAGAATCCGAGATGAGTTCACTGAAGCGAATGATCTATTTTCTAAATTAGACTTCAACTAGTGTAAAGCTGCTAAAGAGAAGGCCTGATGGCTTTGGTAGTCTGTCAGAAATAATTTCAACAGGACACAGAGCCACGCATAGTGCAACCTCCAGCCTTTCTCCTGGCAGCTGGGAGAGAACAGGATGGAGGATGGCTCCAAATCGTCTTCATGGGAGCAGCTGCCAGCCTGAGCACCCACGTGGCTCTGGCTGCCCAGCCCCTCCCATTCTACCCCTGCTCTCCCACCTACGCCTCCCCCCACCACCTCCCTCAGTGGGTATAGAATTCAGTCTTTTATGGAATCACAATGAGTTGATATAAGCAAGAGCAACAAAAACAACATCAAAAGAAATTACACCACCATCAAACTATCTCATAATATCATTAGTGACCTAAATTAAAGCAAGATAATTGCCCCAGCAGACAACAAACAGTCATGAAGAATACTAATAACGCTGCAAGCCGGTTCCAGCACTCTGCCAGGAGCCCGGCTTTATAAAGCTTCTGCAATTTGCCTACAGATTGACTGGCAAAGCTTTCTCTCAAGTTTAGGAAAAGCAAACAAACAAACAAACAAACAAATAATTACATAAATAAAGCAGGTTACCTAGATCTTTTAATTTCTTCCTTCAGGGATCTTTCTTGTTAAAGTAATAAAAGTAGAAATGGGACCTACAAAGCTCTGCTGAATTTTGAGAAAGTCATCATTGGACAAAATCTGAGGGAATTTTAAACAATGCAATTTCTAAAGAATAATGTACAGGTCAATGGAATATTGGCTGTGATTCACTTAATTTTCTGTAACGAACAGGACTAAAAATGTTGCTTCACATCAATTTTTGTAATTATCTAATAATGATAATACTAACAATTATATTGCACATCAAATTGTGAGCACATTGACATTAAACCTAGAACTCTAAAATGAGGAGCCTACTTTTCTCCGCTCCTGACTTTCCTAGAATCAAGTTTGACATGAATGAACTTGAATAAAACAATTAGCTATGATTTCATGGCTTGGGATAAACTGGTTCTCTCAGTAACATTTAGGGAAAGTAACTGGGTTAGGCCATTCTAGACAACTTCCTCTCACCTTTGCACAAGCTGCGTCTCCTGGGGTTAAAGTTGAAAGTCAAGGAGACCTCCTAAACAAACCCACAAACCCAGCTAGATCCCTGGACCACTATTTAAGCATAATGTAGATAAATGGAAGCTCTACCTCTGGGAAGGATGAGGATAGGGTGTGAGTAAAGGCCTGTTAGCACAGAAGCCCCCAACATTTTTTGGCACCAGGGATGAGTTTCATGGAAATCAATTTTGCCACAGATGGAGTTGGGGATGGGAGGGTGGTTTCAGGATGATTCAAAGGTGTTACCTTTATTGTGCACTTTATTTCTATTATTATTACATTGTAATATATAATTAAATAATTATACAACTCACCATAATGCAGAATCAGTGGGAGCCTTGAGCTTGCTTCCTTGCAACTAGACATTCTCAGTGCTAACACCATGGCCTCAGCTCCATTTCAGATCATCAGGTGTTAGATCCTCAGAAGGAGCAAGCAGCCTAGACCCCTTGGATTCATAGTTTATGAGAGGATTCATGCTCTTTTGAGACTCTAATGCCATAGTTGATCTGACAGAGGTGGAGCTTAGGCACAGTCACAGCGATGCAGAGTGACTGTAAGTGCCAATGGAGCTTTGCTCTCTTGCCTGTCACCTCCCAATGTGTGGCCCACTTCCTAACAGGAACCAACCGTCACCAGTCTGTGGCCCACGGGTTGAGAACTGCAGTGCTAACAAACCTAATAAATTGTATTCGTTATTATTTTCATCTCAAAGGGGTGAAGGAATGCAAGAGAGCCTAATGCAAAGGGCTTCCTGATTTTTCTCACTTATTGAAATTCCACTTTCCATCTGGAGGTTCCTTATGAGAGCTAAGGAAAGAGGGTCTATCCATGAGGCCACTGGCTGCATCGTTCTCACTGTTGCTTGATGGGAAACGAGCCAGTGTTTCCCTCCAGGAGATGTGGACTGTGCAGACTCCTAAACTTCTTGAGGGCAGTCAAGATCTAGAGGCTTCCATCTCCTGGAGCACTTGACAACTAAGAAGTGCTCCATAAACACTGTAGAATGAAAGCTAGCAACTGCCTCATACCTACATTTCTGTTCTGCTGTCTTGAATTTATTCTACTGAGAATAAAACTTGATGTTCTTTTGAGATAATTTGTGATGACATTGTTTCTTCTCTCACATCTTTTGTTGTAATCATTTTAGGTACTCCCAGTGTCCAACTCTGTTACAGGCAAGACAAATATGAAATAGTGGGCAGGGCTCTGGCCCGAGTAGACACTCTGCGGCCTTGAGAAATTATTACAATGTGACTGTGAGTCTCAATATCTCTATTTTGAAATATTTTAAAATGCCAACAATGATTCCACATAGAGTTGATGGGAAGATTTAAGAGATAATATATGTGCTTTGGGTTGTTCTTAATAAACTGCTAGTTAAATATCAATTACACTCGTGTATGATTGATATACATATATTTTTGATAGAAATATAAAAAGCAGAGGTCATCACAGAGATCATATCACCGATCAACTTCAGTTTATTTGTTAGGAAATTAGATTCAAAAGATTTAGTGAATTTTCTAAGACTATACAAATTAGAAATGGGGATAAAATAAGAAGCCATGTCATACAGAATTGTCCTACCCATATCGTCAATATTGTTGAAATAGAGAAATCATGAATTAGGTCCTCTTTCAAAATGTGCAAGGTATTTATCTTTTACTTATAAAAATGATTTCTTCTTATCACCTAAATATTTTGAGATCACTTAATAGACTAAGACCGCTTATTTCAAATAATAAATGAATGAAAACTAGTAACATTAGTTTGGTACATTTGCTTCCTCTTGATTGCTTGAAATTACTTTGTTCAAATTTAGGAAAATTGGGCATTGAAAAAATCCTCTTTACTTTAAAACAGGGGCAACATCTTAATCTAGTGGTTCTCAAGCTTTCGTGTGCATTAGAAACACCTGAGACCTTTGTTAATCAGAGTTTCTGAATCAGGAGGCCTGGTATAGAACCTCAGAATTTACGTTTCTGTCAAATTCCAAGATGCAGCTGCAGGTCTGTGACCAACCTCCACAAATCACTGAGATAACCTCTGAACTGAACTGTTAGGTAGGTTTTATGTTTGTTTTGTTTTTTTGTAAATTCTCCCTGCTCTTTTGGAATGTAAATGAGTATACCCATAGCCCTTTGAGTCTGATAAAAACATTTAAATGGATCAGACTGGAGTCTAAAGAATTCTGTTCTTTCGATTGTTTTATTTAGCATGCTACTTTACCATAGAGCCTACATTAATAAAATCTGAGCATGCACAGCAGTCTGGAAATGGCATTCTCCATCACTCGTTCTCTGTACTCTGCTACTCCATCTTCTGTCCAAAATGTGTTACTATTGATTTGAAGAGAGATTAGACATTTAGACAGCTTCCGGTCTGACATTAACAGGGTTAACTACAAGAATCGTCCATGTAGTTTCTGTTTATTACTTTTGCAATTAGATTTGCATACCATTGATGCCTGCTCCCGGGAGTGCATTTGTGATATAGAGAAGGTAAGACAAAAATGAGGCCAGATCTCTGGCAAGTTCCTACTTAGCCTACTTTTTTCCCTCACTTGCTTATAGCATTCGTTTTCCTACCCTGTAAATCAAATGAAAACCAGGAAAAACAAAAGTAGGCAATAATAGTGCTTACTCTAGCTGGAAAATTCTAGTCCAAAACAGCAGGCCTGGTTTCGATTACATGTAGTCATCAAGCTGTGTACAGTATGACTTGACTTAATGTCTCAGGAAATGTTAATCTGCACACTGGAAAGCTTGAATTTAAAGACTGTGTGATCCATTGGGTTGGATAAGAAGTCACAGTTCATCACTTTTTTTCTCCCAATAATATGTTATGGCTTCTAAAAGAAAGACTCCCTTAGAATAATTGGGTATTTGCTTAACAACTGAGTTGTATTCATTTTCTAGACATAGTGGAGAAACAGAATAAAAAAGGAAAGGCAATGTTGTAAAGCTGCTGAATTGAACTAGGTCACAGAAGAGTTTGCTATATATCAACTCCAAAGTCCAGCAGAAATTAACTTTGCACTCCAAAGGGCAGTAGATTAAATGCCCTTGGACTTCACTCAGTTTATACCATACACACACAGACACACAATAGAACCTTTGTAATTTGACTACTCAAAGGATGCTAGAAAACTGATCCACATACAGAGGTGGTCAGCATAAGGAACAAGCCTACTGTACCGAAACGCACATGTGGTACATGTCTGGTCTAAGAAAATTAGGTCAACTTAAGGAGGTGGTCAGTGTAGAGGGTTGATCAGCTATTGAAGTTCTACTATATGTGTGTAACTGACACACACAACACACACATTTTAGTCTGTGAGAGGAAAATGCAAAGACGTCATCATTTTGCTTTTATCTGGGGGGTCTGGAGAAATGGCAATTTTTGTGCTAAGCACTTTCAAACTGGTATTAGTACTATTCCTAATTCCTAATACGCTATGGAGAAATCACATAGTCGTTTTTTAAGGAGGCTGGGAATGCTTGACTGGTGCACTACACACACACACACACACACACCCCATTATCTGATAAAATATTATCAGGAGTATAACCAATCACTTATTCCAAATACTTCTTTCTGAAGTTGTTAATTCAGTGTTAAGTAAAGCCATGATCCAGAGCACATGTTAGATTCACATCTTCCTGCATTCATTTCTTCTTTTACTCAGGCAGCGTATATTTATTGAATGACACGCCAGATGTTAGTTATTGTTCTAGTTGTGGCTACACAGATTCTTACTGGCAAATCTGTCCTCGTATAGTAATATATCAACTGGAATTCAGTGTTTCAAACAGCATCTTTTTATATGGAGTGAATAGCATAAGACGTAACTACAAAGTAATGATAGTGACTTTTAAAGAGGCGTGTTAGAACTCAGTGCCCCATATGAGTTGATGAACAGTTGGTAACAGAAGATCACGCACTTATCTTGCAAGATTATTGTTAAGAGAAGTTTATCAGCATTCTTATTTTACACATCATACTCTGCTAGCACATATGGCCAGTGAAAAAAAATTACCATTCTTAAAAATTTCATGACTCTTTCAGAAGTCGAACAAAAATCCCAAGCCATTAAAAAAAATTTCCCTTCTAAAGAGATCATCTAAAAACCATAATCTTTAACATTAAAAGTGAAAAAGAAAAAAATTTTTGTTATGAGAATATTTTGGGATTATGGTATATGTATTATTTGAGGTAATAGTAAACCTTCTGAGGTTTATTAAAACCTACATCGGAAAAACTTCACTAGGAAGAGATTTTAACACAATTTTGAAAATAGACATAAAATTAAAACTTTTCTTTAGTAAATAGCTCTGTGCCAAACTGTAATAAGGTTTACAAGAAATGGAAACAAGAATAGAAGTCCCTATTCCTAATCATTTAAAGAAAATGGATAGACTGTCTTAATTAGCTTTATCACTGTTATTTAGATGTCCTTCTCCTAAATGGAGAATGTCATATTGATGCTAATGTCACACCTGAAGAAAAAAAGAATGAAAAAAAAGTGCAGTCAGAAAAAATATACTGAATTTTAGAATGCATGTTTTAAGGAAATGAAATAGACTTGTCTTTGATCACATTGATTACCTATAGAAACTCTTTGACTTCTAATATTAATCTCTATCTCACTGAGAAAAATGTTTTATGTTTTAGTAATATATAGTGCAATGAAAATAAACTCCTCTTTTCTTTCTTTTTTTTTTATTTTGAGACAGAGTCTCACTATGTCACCTTTGGTAGAGTGCTGTGGTGTCACAGCTCACAGCAACCTCAAAGTCTTAGACTTAAGTGATTTTCTCTTGCCTCAGTCTCCCAAGTAGCTGAGACTATGGGCACCTGCCACAATACCTGGCTAT
>CAUYON010076065.1:0-11435 GCA_963573935.1 Arctocebus calabarensis
TTTCTTTTTTTGTTGGTTGTGGTTGGTGTTGGTGTGGTGGGTGTGGGGGGGGGTGGGGGTGCGGGGCGCGCGCGGGGGGGGGGGGGGGGGGGGGGTGGGGTGGGGGGCGGCGGCGCCGGTGGAGGAGGAGGAGGAGGAGGAGGAGGAGAAGGAGGAGGAGGAAGAGGAGGAGGAGGAGGAGAAGGAGGAGAAGGAGAAGAAGAAAGTTTAAAGCAGATACCCCAGACTAGATAGTGAGCAGTTAAAAAAATAAAGCCCATTATATTTGCCTTTTATTTCAGTATATGAATCAAGCTCATTCAAATGTGATCAGGAAGTTTCACATCATAAAATGTTAGTAAAATAACTTTATTGCTTAACTTTGCATATAATGTATATGCCATGTGAGTTTCTTGAAAGATAATCAGTAAGACAAATAAATACTGAAATGGCTAAGTGGCTGTCATTTGTAGTTTGGATGAATGATGTCACATTCATTTTTCCTTCAATAGCTAGTTTTCCATCTACTCAGAAGTTTCACTTCATCTGTGACAGACTGACAAATTGATGGTACATTGCTACTTTCTTTGTGAATTTCAGCTCTTTTAGGGTGAATTGAAAAATAAATTATTATTTTCAGATAATGTGGAAGAAATATTACATAATAAATTTATGGGAATTTCTTGTATAAATGATATGTGTACATATCTTGTATGCGTGATAATAAATGTTTCACCTTAGGAAAGCCCTAAAGGGAATGCTGTTTTATGCTCTTCTCTTTCGAACAACCTATTCTTTTGTCAAGAATTCGACTGACAGAGGGACACAATAAAAATCATTATGACTCAGAGAATGAGAAAGATAGCGACCTGACAAAACAGTGAAGATATTACCCCATTGTAGGAGTAATAGCGATTGCAAAAATGGAGAATATCATGTGAAATCGTCAGCCTTTGTTCTCTTGTAATTTAGATCCAGTAGAAAAAGATGTAAATGTGTTAATGTGAAGCAGAAGAAAATCACATGAGGAGCAAACTTGGGGTGACATTGAATCTTCAATAAGGCCTTTGCATTACTAGGACAGTTACACTTGCCAGAAGAAGATTGTGAACAGTGTCTTTTCTAACATTCAGAAATTTACATTTTCAGAGTGCAGGTGAGAACTCCTTGGCTATTAAATAGACACTAGAAGAATGCCCATGAACTTGGGTTCTAATATGTAAACATTGCAAATATGAGAAACAGGGAAAAAGAATTGCAAACTCTATTTCCAGATTGGTAAGTGAAAGCAGACGGGGAGACATTTAAGAGAAGAAAGTGTTTCAAAAATATTAAATGGTCACATGTGTCAAGTGCTAAGAAATTGGGTAAAATGAGGACTGGTGGTGTGTGTCCATTTTTGTGCTTGGCAAAGACAGAGTGTGAGTAAGTCCAAGGTGAAGAGAGACGTGTAGAAAATGAGTGTCGATTACTCCTGGAAGCAATGCTGTAAATAGAAAAGCTATATGGTGGTTCCCGGGAGAGACCAGGGCAATGATTTTCAACCTTATGTATTAGAATCATGTGGGGTATATTTAAAAACAAATACCAACCACGGGCTGATTACCCCAAAATCTCAGGTATAGAGCCAAAGCACCATAAGTTTTAAAAGACTTGCACACAATTATAAAGTAGAATCATATTATAAGAACTACCGGGAAAAATACATTTAAATTCTGATGAGAAGTATCCTGGAGACAGCAGATATCTACAAGAGACAGAACAAATAATCAATAGCAAATGAATCCTTAGAATTCCCAAGAACACAGGACCAATGCTGAGGTGCAGAGATGAATATTAAGTAAGAGATGGCCTTTTCCTGCCTTATGTTGTATCAGGAAAGAGGGGAATGGAGCATATATTTGTGTTTACTGGCGAGTAAAAGGTGACAAAGTTTGCATTTGATGGAAACGGGTACTTTTGTCAGTGAAGCAGATGAAAAGGAATATTCTGCATATAAAGAGATAGGGGGCGGCACCTGTGGCTGAAGGAGAAGGCTGGAGATAGGAAGAGGCCAGAGGTTTACAGAGAACTAACTTACTGGAGAAACACTGTGATCTCCCAGGGAAATATTGAGGTTCCTTAGGAAGCCGAAAGCCACAAATCATTGAAAACTTCTCAGATAGGTGTTTTTTTTTTTCTCTAGAAATGTCCGTCTCCCTCATTATGGTCCTGAACAAACGTTCTGATTGTGCTCCCTGCAGAGAAAGATTGGCCATGAAGTTGTAAGAAGCCGTGGAGCAGAGAGATCCTGAGATTTTCACCATGGGGATAGAAATGAAGGACTTTATGGCTTGGAAGAAATACTGGATATGGAGGAAATAAGAGGAAGATGCCATGACTTTACGTCGTACACTAGTGGTCTGATGATGGCTACAGACTATGTGTAAGTTAATAAATTTAGAGATTTAATAATGCTGAGTCATGGGGAGAATAAAGACCGGGAGGTAGAGAAATATTTGAAGACAAGGTCATGGGTGATAAAGAAATAGAACGACTGATTTGCTCATATTGCCTAATATTTTGATGCAGTAATCGTCTGATTTCTTTTCGGAATGTATTTATTTTCATTCATTCTTTTCAAGCTTTTTGTTTCTAGTCCTTCTCTTAAACACTGTTGTTGTTAATAAATTTTAAGACTTTTTAATTCTGTGAAGGCAAAAAGTGGAAACCTAATAAACATCTGTATGTGTTAAAAAAAAAAAAAAGAAATATAATGACTGATTTGCTCGTATTTGGGGAGCGAGCATCTCCATGGACACTACTATGTTAGAACGGTGGTAAGGGTTAGGTTGCAAAGTACAGACTTAGAAGAATTCGGTGATCAATGACTACTGATATAGAGATTTGGGCTACGGAGATACGAAGAAGTAGCAGCCTGGTGGATGTGGTTAACTCACAGGGGTGGGATCTACAAGGCTGAGATAATAACTACACAGCAAAAGCATTGGGGAGTTCTGAGGATACCTGATCTTCCCTTTGACCTTGAAGTATGTGGAGTTTGAGAGAGACAGCAGTAGCAGAACAGCACAGAACAACCAATTATGATATGGGTGGTGGAAATGCTTACATATTATGGATCTGTGAACACCAGAGTAGGCTAAGAGGAGTTGGAATGATGTTGGAAGAAGACAAATCCCGAGTGATCTCCTTGCTTGATGTCTTTGACGTTAGGATTTCTACCATCTACTAGAGGTCATTTGAATGTCTTTTGCTTTGGGGAAGGGAGAGGGGTTTCATCACACAAGCTGTAAGCATCTTTTCCAGTGCTCTGAGGCTCATAGTGTTCTACACGTCATAAGAAACGATCAGTACTTTATTTTTTTATTTTTTATTTTTTTATTGAATCATAGCTGTGTACATTAGTTCAATCATGGGGTACAGTGTGCGGGCTTCACATGCAATCTGAGATATTTTTATTAACCTTATTGACATACCATTCATGATATTTTCTCGTTTACTATATGAAAACATTTTTGATCCGTATTTAGAAGTTTTCTCCTGATCCTTCGAATATGTACCACACATGTGATCGGAAACGATCAGTACTTTAAACTTGCCCAAAGCAATCATAAAATGGAGTAATGATGTGGGACGCAATATAACTCAAACCCCAAATAGAAAAGGACTTAGGAGTGCTTAATAGGATATAGGTGACTTTCCCAAGAAACAGCGCTCTGTCTACATGGCAACAGTATATGGTGAACTGTTTTCAGCTGCTTCAGTGGCTGTTCTCTCATTTATCAAAGTTGAATATAGAAGCGATGGAAATGAATCTCACTGGGAGGTAGACTTCCTTCTGGTCTCATAAATCTTCTCAACACGTTTCAACAGTTATAGAACACGTTTACATAGTGTTTCTGTTTAGTGGTTACCCATTCTCTTTAGGACCAATTGTTTTCCTTTCTGTGATGGTATCTGAGACCCTGGACACAAGTACATATTAAAATAAGTGAAATTCACTTAGTTGAATTGGTGTTTCTTGCTCAAAAGAAGATATGTATAAAAACATTTATTCCAGCATTGCCAGTAATACAAAAACATAGAGAGAACCATCAATGAGTAGAAACCATGTTTAATTAAGTTAGGTTATACGCAATTTATGGAATTGTATGCAGTAGTTTTTTTATTATTATTTTATGTTTATATGAGGGTACATACAATTAGGTTGCATGGTTCGCCTTTGTAAGGTAAATTCCAAGTTATAGTAGTTTCCTTCACCCAGAAAGTTCCCCTTATACCTGTGCATTGTACCAATGAGGTGAGAACTTACAAATCCCTTGCCTCTTACCCGCTTCTTGAATTTAGATGTGTTCTTCTCTCATATGGACCCATAGTTGATAATCTGCTAGTTTCAACATAGTATTGGGTAAATGGAATGCTTGATTTTCCATTTCTAGGATACTTTACTTAGGAAGAATGTTCTCCAAATCCTTCCAGGGAAATACAAAAGATGCAAAGTCATTTTCATGGCTGTATAGTATTCCATGGTGTACATATACCCTGGTTTATTAATCCATCCATGGACTGGTGAACACTTAGGTTATTTTGTCACATTTGCATTTGTAAACTGAGCTGCTACAAACATTGGAGTGCAAGTGTCCTTGTGGTAAAATGATTTTTTTTCTTCTAGGTAGACACCTAGTAATGAGATTGTGAGATCAAATGAACTAAACTACTTTTAGTTTAATTTATATTTTGATTTGATTTCTGATATTTGATTTCAAATATCTGATATCTGATTTCAAATCAAATATCAATGTACAGGTATCAATTTTTGATATTTGATTTGAAAATTTATATTTTGATTTATATATTTGATTTCTTTGAAATATAGTGATATTATTTCATAAAGGACTCACCAACTCACCACGAACATAAGTTTGACTTTTAGTGATGTAACTTTTAAAATATCAATGTGGACGTTCATCGTCCACAAAGTGAAAAGCACTCCAGGGATCTGCATTTTCATCAGTTATAAAGCAAAAACACATCAGCAACATGAACAGGGATGGTTTAATGTAAATCATTATTTACTTCCAAAAGAAGTATAGAATGACAGAACTCTAGGAATACAGAAGTAACAAATTCAGGAAGGATCTACCACCTTTGAAGCTGAGGAAAAGTGAGGAAGGACGAAACCAAGAATTCAGAACACAGCCTGACTCCTGCCTTCATCCATCCTAGAGTTGAGATACTGAAATTGTTAGGGGAAGCACGTGGCTGTCACAAAAATAGAGCGCACCGCCTACCAGAGTCAGAGAAAGTTCCCAGAAGGGCGAGGTGATGACTCCAAGAGGAAATAATTAAAAGACAGAGAAATTCAGAGGAGAGAGTGGACAGGGCAAAGCAGGTTTGCAACAATGGTGTCTACTGGATGACTAAGAAATATGCTGGAGACGAAGGTGAGCTGGTCTCCAAGAGACCTCAAGATAAGAACCACGAGGCTTCCCCAGGCTCACCTGCTGACACACAGACTCATGACAAACCATAACACATAAAAACCAGGAGAAATCATCTTGCATTGGCTACAGTCTTACAATGGCCCTCGGCTACCCTCTGTGAAGAGGCCAAGTATTGTAGCTGGCAAAGAAGACATGTTTACAGAGTTAGGTCCGGAATCATGAAGCATCTCAAAAGAGCATGGATTTGAACTTAAAGACAATTCACTGATGAGCGTTGCAGCTTCTACTGGAAAAATCAGGAAATGTTTCCTAATTCTGAGGTCTCCACAGCAGAGGAGCAAAATTAACTTCCATTCTCATATAATTATCTGTTTGACTTTAGGCTTCAACTTATTCAGTCCCCAAAGTTGAGTGTCTGAATCATTAAGCAAAAAGAATACTTCATATTAAATTATTCTGAAGTATTCATGCCTATTTAGACATGACGGAATCTATGGTAACCCTTAATATATAAAGATTATTCTAAGACCCAAGGATAGATTTTCTAAGTTAGGAATTTAATTTCACAAGCCATTTGAAACATGATTTTCCAGTTTTGCATATTGGCATAAATGCAAGTCCTGTTCTCAAACATTCCATCATCACACATCGTCCACTTACACTACGTAGACACTTTGGTCAATAGTCTTCTTGCCTGGCTTCCTTTTCAGAAAACACAAATGTTCCCAGCTGCATCATCTTGTTTAACTATTGTCAGTTCCCCCTAGAGTCAGAGAAAGTTCCCAGAAGGAACTTTCATATATGTGCAGTTTTAATTATTAGAGAAATGCAAATCAAAACCATCCTGAGGTATCACCTAACCCCCGTGACAATGACCCACATCACTAAGTCTCAAAGCTGCAGATGCTGGTGTGGATGTGGCGAGAAGGGAAAACTTTTAAAGTGCTGGTGGGACTGCAAGTTAATACCACCTTTTTGGAAAGAAGTATGAGAACCTTCAAAGAATTCAAGCTAGGCTTCCCATTTGATCCTGCAATCCCATTACTGGGTGTCTACCCAGAAGAAAAAAAAAATCCTTTTATCACAGGGATACTTGCACTAGAAGATTTATTGCAGTTCAATTTACAATTACCAAAATGTGGAAACAGTCAAAATGCCCACCAACCCAGGAATGGATTAAGAAGGTGGTATATGTATCCTATGGAATACTGCTCAGTCACTAAAAAAGATGGAGACTTTACATCTTTTGCATTAACCTGGATGGAGGTGGAACACACTCTTCTTAGTAAAGGATCACAAGAATGGAGAAGCAAGAATCCAATATACTCAATTTTGATATGAGGAAATTAAGGTCCTAGTATACAGTGGGGGGTGGGGGATGGGGGAGCTAAGAAAAGGAAGGAGGGAGTGGGAGGAGGGAGAAGGGGTACGATACACCTTTTTAGGTCAGCACACAATTATAAATATTGCTTATTTAACAAAAGCAATCAATGTCATCTGGTTCTGTGTACCCTCAATGAATCCCCAATAACAACAAAAAAGGCAGTCTATGCATTGAAGCCAAAAATGTTACGCCTGGTTCTCCAGATTCAGTCTTCTCAAAAGCCAAATGCTGCACTTGAATTTTCATTAAAAACCTAACAAATATTAATGGTTCTAAATGGTCTCAGACTATGAAAGTTATCTTGCTCAAATGCCGGTATTTTACGTTACAGAGGGGGCACTAAAGCCTGTGACTCACCATCAAGCTTTCTTATTGGGGGTCATGGGACACTCAATTAGAATGATGTTATTTGACTTTCCACTTTAATTTGGTTTCCTTTTTCTAACTGGAGAGGATGAAACAGTTGTAAATGAAGACTTTGGGCAAAAGAAGGGGAAGGGCTTAAAAAGATGCCCAGAGATTCGTGAGAGCTAATGTGATAATGAGATAAACGCTCAGATGTTTTTCCCAGGATTCTAACTCTAGAATTGTGCCCGGTTTCTAACTCTAGAATCGTCTCTGTATCACTCCAACTCGCTGTTTAAAAAAAATATTTGGCCAAGTCATCAGTTGATTTTTGTGACAGTCGTTACTTTTCTTGGTCTCTCTGAATTAACAGCCTACAATTGGCCTGACGGCTTTTGTATTTCTCATTGAATTAACTCTCCGGGCCAACTAAATCATTTGGTCTTTTAGCTATGTCTCAAGCATAACTGGAATCCTGTCTGTGAAAGATAAATAGCATTGTTAATCAGCATCGAATAAACTGTGCTAGCAAATAGTAACACCGCATGCCCGGCAAGAGAATTTAGTGCCTTTTTGATTTTTCAATGCCTTTACTCAGAGTAACTCACGTAGAACAGCAGAAGATTTCCAGTGACTTGACTATGGGGAAAAGTGGGGTCCCTGTGAACAATGTTGTCACAGGGCATGTTTCAAAGGGACTCTTCCATTGGAAATCAGTTTTTGTGAGCATGGATTTCTGGAAAGTGGCAGGACAACCCACTGGGTGTTTAGACTCAGGAATAATACAAGATGGTACATATGCATCTCTCATGTCAAAATGATTTCTTATTCCTGCAGATCTTCTTAACCCCCTGGGGATTATGTCAATTATTATACTACTGTGACACCATCATTTGGCCACAATTAATCAGACAAGGGACAGGCTGCTGCCTCCTGCTTGGTCAATCATACTGGGTCCCCTAAGGTTCTGGACTGGGATTCATGGACATCAGTACAAGTCTCCTTGACAGAGTTGAATTATAATGGCAAACAGGTGAACTGTGCCATACAGTGACTACTGTACACTACTACTGTAGTGACTCTAAGGTTCCGGACTGGGATTCTTCGACATCAGTACAAGTCTCCTTGTACAGAGTTGAATTATAATGGCAAACTGGGGAACTGTGGCGTACCCTCCACAATGACTACTGTCTCTGAAAACTGACCCAGACACTTGAGGAAAGCAGATGGCTAGAAGAGAGAACACGCATTTGGGCTTCTCTGCTCCTGGTTCCAAAACCTTGAAATGACTATTTGCATTTTCTTCCCCATTCTCTCACTAATTTCTCCAGTTTTTGCTTAAACTAACTCCAGTATAATTTTAAAAAAAAGTCATGATGAGTTTTTTCTTTCAATGTGTTCCGTAATTCCTCTCATCAGGCCATCAGAGTAGATTTATCACATATAATCCAAGTGTCTTATAAAGAAGGAATGCACAAATTAAGCCTTGTTAGAAGGCCAATGCAATTGACAACTCTGTCATTTATGTCAAAATGTCAACAATAGACATTGTGTCAAGATTTTTTTTTTTTTTTGAGACAGAGCCTCAAGCTGTCACCCTGGGTAGAGTGCTGTGGCATCACAGCTCACAGCAGCCTCCAATTCCTGGGCTCAAGCGAGTCTCCTGCCTCCACCTCCCATGTAGCTGGGACTACAGGTGCCCGCCACAACGCCTGGCCATTTTTTTTTTTTTTTTTTGGTTGCAGCTGTCATTGTTGTTTGATGGACCTGGGCTGGATTCAAACCCGCCAGCTCAGATGTACGTGGCTGGAGTCTTAGCCTGTTGAGCCACAGGCAAACTTGTTTTGTACCCAAATAAGTCATTCTTGTAGTTAAATTTTTTCTTTTAATATTAACAATTTATTTTTATTTTTCTCCTTTTCAAATTTTTTTTAAGAAATCATAACTGTATACATTAATGCATTTATGGGATATAATGTGTTGATTTTATATATTATTTGGAATGCTTAATATCAAACTGGTTACCATAGCCATCTCATTTAATTATTGTGTTAAGACATTTAATATTAACTACTTCCTATGCATACCAATGCAAGCTACAGAAAAGTTCTTTGCCAAATAATTCCTAGGTATGTTTTATTAAAATCAATCAAATACAACTCTTGACACATCTCTTCTAATTTTAAGTAGTCTGATAGAATTTGTGAAGTGGGATAAATAATTTATAATACAGATTTTTTTAGTGCAGTGCCTGTGGCTCAGTGAGTGGGGACCCCTATACTGAGGATGGTGGGTTCAGACCTGGCCCCAGCCAAATTGCAACAAAAAAATTTAAAACTACAGATTTTTAGTTAGGTTCTTATGAACAAGTTAGCAAACAAACAGAAGTTGTGTTAACAGGGTATATAAAATTTGAGTGCCAATAAAAATTAAAAAATTACTATCATTAATATTAGTATTGGTAATAGCAGAATAATTGTGGGGGTCGTTGAAGTACTAATAGTTATGTAGTTGACATTCAACAAATACCTGTTCTGTGCCAGGAACTAACTCTGCTACAACTTTGACGATTTTTTTTTCCTTAATCTTCATAGCAACAATGATAGCTGTTATTATCATTTTGCAGATGAGAAAACAAAACGTAAGTGGCATTAATGATAAGTTTTAAAAGTGTTTAAAATTCAGTTAAGTATTGTAATTTTATATTTTGAGAGGCTGGATTGTAATATGTGAGATCCGTTTGAATCTGAAACATACCCCTTTTGCTACTTGCATCCTTTTTAAAGCAGGCCTCCCCTATATCTTTTAATGGAAGTCATTATTGCATATTCCAACCAAAAGATTGAACTCAAAACATTCTGGTGTCCGTGATCTAACCATTCTTGTCTAAAGAGCAAAGGACTTATACCTATCGCTGTCCTTTCTTCAATTCTTCATAACTTTTCTTCTTTCTGACGTTAATTTTCTCCTCGGATATGACATCCTCCGATATTTGAGAATGAATGACAGTTTCCTCCAAGTTTCGCGTGACTAGGTTGTTAAGATTATAAATGTGTGTGTTCAGATTCTTCAACATTGTTCACAAATTGGATTTTTGAAGTGTTAGCCATGTTCTTTTTGAGAGATTAATCTCCCCTTCAGTAGATTTGGGACTGAGGGTGAGTAACCCAAATGGGATATTTGACAGACTTTATCACACTCAGGTTTTTAAAGTTCCAAACCCGGAGTGATCTCTTGAGCAATTTTTCATCTTTGTCTTTCATATTTCTGCTTTACTCATCAGATCACACATTTTTAGTGCATCGCCGGAATTTTATGTTTGTGTGCTCAATGTGTTTTCATTCCTATTTTCATGTCAGCCTTTTTTATCTCGAGGATTTCAAGATGAGAGTCTCAGTAAGAACATTTTACTTCACTTATCCTCACCTTGTAAAGTCCAGGGGAATAAAAGGAACAGAAAGTTGTGTGTTTGAAACCTTCTTAATCAAAAACAGGGCTGCCCATTTACTCTTCAAGGAATGCTTCCCCTTTACTAAAGCAGATTCCTCTACTGTGGAAATTCTCACCCTAGGGAAGACGTCTGAAAGCGTATTTTATTCTTTCTTCAGGCTTAGATACTGACTAGAACTTCTTGGAAAATGTTTTGAAAATCCAGTATATGTAACCCCTTCTCTGATCTAAGGGGATTGCCCATGGTGTGTAAAAACTTGGCATTGATGCCACATCTTGCAAGTAATTGGTGGAGTGCTCCATGGTCTGTTTCCATAGACATAAACTCCTTTTCAAATAGGGTATCCACCACAATGATGTCTTGTTTAGGACAAACTACTCACTTTTTCAATCGAACTGCTGGGTGAAGACGACTGATTCAATCAAATCCTCAGAAATTGGAAGTCAACGTATAACACTCCCCAAGGACCCAGAAACCACAAAGTGCAAATTTTCACAAGAGTAGTTTTTCAATCATAGGGATATTGTGTGCACTTGTATTTAATGAAATAAATGCAAAATTTCGAAGTTTCTTCTAAAGAATAGAGGAAAAGAAGAGATCACAGCAAAGAAAGAGTGCATGTAGACCCACGAGAAGGAGGGAGGGAAAAATAGAATTGTATTTTTGATACTGCTTCAATTGCCTGAGGAGTCCTCCTCATAAAAAATTCACCCAGGCCAATTCCCTCAAGAGTTTTCCCTGCACTTTCTTCTAATATTTTTATAGTTTCATGTCTTAAGTTTAAATCTTTGATCCAGTGAGAGTCTATCTTGGTTAATGGTGAAAGGTATGG
>CAUYON010076069.1:0-36924 GCA_963573935.1 Arctocebus calabarensis
TCTGTGATTGTGTTTTAATAATTGATAATGGCTGCTTGATTCTTTAAGTATAGCTTCTCATAATTGTTTTAATTCACTGTTCAGAGTGTTTATGGCTACAGAAGTTGTATTAAGGGCCTTAATGATGGCACAGGGCAATGGACTAATTTTCAGATTGAGTCCAATAGCTATTGTTGGTATGACAAACATGGCTAAAGTTGTGTATATAGCAGTGCTAAAAATGTAGTCGACTATTATAGTTGTCGGGGAGTTTAATATCTTAAGTTACTTTAGTATGGTTGGACATAAAATTCTGTACCCAGGGTAGAAAAGCTTTTAATGTTAGGGAACAAGGCGTCCCTGTGTTATAGATCGGATATATGAAAAACCCTGAGTGCCACATAATAAGAACTATCTTCAAGGTAGCTTGGTGTGTCTATTGACATAAATTACAAAGGTAGTTAAGTTACTTTATGTAAGGAATTATTCTGGTTAGTGTATCGTAATGGGCACGTTTTAAATTGAATATATTTATGATTAGTAGTTTCAGTTTTATATCTTATTTTCTTGACAGTAGTGCTTTTTTTTTTTTTTTTTTAACTCTAAGAATCTGAGGGGCAGCACCCGTTGCTCAGTGGGTAGGGCGCTGGCCACATATACCAAGGCTGGTGGGTTAGGACCCACCCAGGCAGCTAAACAACAATGACAACTGCAACAAAAAAATAGCAGGGTGTTGTGGCGGGCACCTGTGGGCCCAGCTACCTGAGAGGCTGAGGCAGGAGAATTGCTTAAGCCCAAGAGTCTGAGATTTGTGTGAGCTATGAAGCCACAGCACTCTATGGGGGGTGTGGGAGGGGGAAATAAGTGAGACTCTCTCTCTCAAAATAAATAAATAAATAAATAAATAAATAAATACAATAAAATAAAAAGGAGACATGGTTTTGGGGTGAGCACACATCCTTGTATAATCTCAAGGGGAAGATGACTGGGGATTGTATCTCTTTAATCTTAAGGTGGTGTTTCCTCCAGTCTAGTTTTTGTCGACCTCAGCTGCTTTTATTTTTGTTTTTATTTTTATTTTTTTGAGACAGAGCCTCAAGCTGTCACCCTGGATAGAGTGCAATGACTTCACAGCTCACAGCAACCTCCAATTTCTGCACTTAAGTGAGTCTTCTGCCTCCACCTCCCAAGTAGCTGGGACTACAGGCACCCTCCATAATGCCCGGCCATTTTTTGGTTGCAGCTGACATTGTTTTTTGGCAGGCTCTGGCTGGATTCGAACCCCCATCTCAGGTGTAGGTGGCTGGCGCCTTAGCCACTTGAGCCACAGGTGCCTAGCCCCTCAGCTGCTTTTAGAGTGAGAAATGGCTTGAGTGGAACATGGTGGGCCCAGGCTTCTAGTCCTGCAAGTTTCACAGTTGTGGTGTGGTTAAGAGAACATCTTCTGGACTAGTCTTTTCTTTCAGCTGTTTGTCTCAGGCCCATCTTTCTAGGTTTTGAACTGGATCTGGATACCAGGATAAAAGGGATGTACATTTTCTGTAGGGATAGACTGGGTTCTGGGAAGAGAAAACTAGTGAATAAGGGATAATACTCACTGCGTTTGTTTACCTACTTTTGTACTTTAAGATTATATTCTGCTTGCCCTGACATTTGAATTGAGACTGCCTTAAAGGGTTTCTTTTGACCAACTTTCTGAGGATTTAATTCGACCCTGCTTCTTGGTGGTATCTTTATTCACAGTAATTGGAGGGGCGATACCTGATTTTCATGTCAATGGTTCTTGGCATAGTTTGGCAGTATTTATTTAGCATATGATTTATTTTCTTTTTTACTTTTCCTGATGATTGAGGTCTCCAATCTATATGCAATTTCTAGTAAATTTTCAAAAATTGCTTATGTGCTATGTAACTTCACCATAAAAGATGGACCATTATTACTTTGAAGGCTTCAGGGGAGCTCATTTTGGGGCATAGTGTTTTTCAGAAGGACCTTTATTCTGTAGTTTTCTTTGTTTGCATGGGGAAGGCTTTTACTTATCTTGAAAAAGTATCCATTAATACTGGTAAGTATTTCAGACTTTTGGATGAGGATATTTGAGTGAAGTCCATAGCTAGTTTTCAAATGGCATCTTCTGGTATGGTTGGAGTGGTTTTTTAGATCTGTTGTCTGGGCATTGTTTCTTGTAATAAGCAAACACTGAGTTGTTTTCCTTTCTTTTTTTTTTTTTTTATTAACTAGGTGAGTTACTTGTTTGCAACTTATAGTAAGGTTTTTTTTACAGGAATGTGTCATGTCATGAAGTTATTTAAATGACCTGAGGGGTTAGACTTCTGGGTAGCATGATCTGTCCTTGGCTGTTGATGAATCAACTATTTTTTTATCATGGAATTTTTCTTTCTTTTTTTTTTTTTTTAATTTCTTATATGTGGAATTAAAATCAGATAGGCTTAGAGGCAGCATTAAGGAGGCCTTGCTGTCAGTCTTGCAGCCTGCTTTGCTACAGTGTCACCCTCTGGGTTTCTGTTGGCACAAGATTAAGTCTATTCTGGTTTCTTGGGCAAGGCATGACTTCCACCTTGGGGGAAAGCCAGACAGCTTCTAGTAGTGGTAAAACCTCTGAAATTTTTTTTTTTTTTTTTTAATGAAACAGAGTCTCACTTTTTCACCCTAGGTAGTTTCTAGTAGTGGTAAAACTTCTGAACTTTTTTTTTTAATTGAAACACTTTTTCACCTTCGGTAGTAGAGTGCGGTGGCATCATACCTCACAGCAACCTCAAATTCTTGGGCTCAAGCGATTCTCTTGCCTCAGCCTCCCAAGTAGCTGGGACAACCAGCACCTGCCAAAACACCTGGCTGTTTTTGATTGTAGGTCTCATTGTTGTCTGGCAGGCCAGGGCTGGATTTGAACCCGCCAGCTCCAGTATATGGGGCTGGTGCCTTAGCTGCTTGAGCTACATTTGCTGAGCCTTTTTTTTTGAGGCAGGATCTCACTATGTTGCCCTTGGTAGAGTGGTGTGGCATCACAGCTCACAGCAAACTCAAACTCTTGGGTTTAAAGCGATTCTCTTGCCTCAGCATCCCGAGTAGCTGGGACTACAGGCACCTGCCACAACACCTGGCAATTTCTTTTTTTTTTTTTTTTGCAGTTTTTGGCCAGAGCTGGGTTTGAACCCGCCACCTCCAGCATATGGGGCTGGCACCCTACTCCCTTAAACCACAGGTGCCACCCAACACCTGGCTATTTTTGGTTGTAGTTGTCATGGTTGTTTGGTAGGCCCAGGCTGGGTTTGAACCCGCCACCGCCAGCATATGGGGCTGGCACCCTACTCCCTTAAGCCACAGGTGCAACCTAACACCTGGCTATTTTTGGTTGTAGTTGTCATGGTTGTTTGGTAGGCCCAGGCTGGGTTCAAACCTGCCAGCCTCGGTGTGTGTGGCTGGAGCCCTAGCCACTGAGCTATAGGCACCAAACCAGAAAATATAATATTAAATTATTTTGTAGGCTCTCTTGTCCAGGCTCTAGGTGAAAACCAAGAAATTTCACTTTCTACATTCACATTTGAGCTTTTTACTTTGATACTCAATAGCTCCATTCAGCTAACTGGTTGAGTGTTTTTATTTATTTTATTTATTTATTTAAGACAGAGTCTCACTATTTTGTCCTTGGTTGAGTGCTGTGTCATCACAACTCACAGCAACCTCAAACTCTTGGGCTTAAGTGTTATGATTTTCCAACATATTTAGTATATTAATAAGTTTGAATGCCTTTTCCATTATGAATTTGCTGGGTCTGAGCTGGGATCCAAGGAACCTTTAAAGAATGAAGGGGGAGGTTTTCCCTTGGCCTCTGCCTTAGTCAGAGTGTTACTGGAGGAAGAGGGTCTGGGTGCTTGTTGCTGTCAGTCAGTATGCAGGGAAAGGGAAAGGTTCATTAAACTGTGTCACAACGCTAGTGATACTGGAGAACAGTGAGAGGAGCTTCCCCAAGACTGTTCAGTTCTTCCATTTCCAAAATCTCAGTTTTATACATAATGATTTACAGCAAAGACCACAGTAATCTTAAATAATAAACAGCACAGCTCAGTGACAATCTCTAAGACTTCCAATTCAAACGGTAATTTACCAAACTATTGAAGATGGGCATGATTTGTGAAAAGAGAAATCTACAGAGATGAAGGAGCTGGAGGCAAGAGAAAGAAGGCAGGCTGAGAGATTTTAGTCCTTACTGAAAAACTATGAATTTATGTGTGTGTATATGTATACATATGTGTGTGTACATGTATGTATGTATGTATGTGTACATATATATCTATATGTAGATATACTTTCTGGGAAATGAAAATGATGTTTTCGTATATTCAAAGAGACTGAACACCAAGGCTCATGTCTACCATCCTAGTACTCTGGGAGGCTGAGGTGGGTGGATTGCTTTAGCTCAGGAGTTGGAGATCAGCCTGAGTAAGAGTTAGACCCTGTGTCTACTAAGAATATAAAAATTAGCCAGTGTTGTTGGGGGAAGGGACTTTAGTCATAGCTACTTGGGAAGCTGAGGCATGAGGATTGCTTGAGCCCAGGAATTTGAGGTTCTTGTGAGTTATGACATTCCTGCACTGTAGCCTAGGACAATGGAGTGAGACACTGGCTCCAAAATATATATTTCAATAATAAAAATATTTATTAGTTTTATTTTTATGTCTCCTCTTTCTCTGTAAACTTCAGATTAATATGAAGGTAGAAATGATTAAGTTACGACTCGGCACCCGTAGCACAGTGGTTATAGCACCAGCCACATACACTGAGATTTGTGGGTTCGAACCCAGCCCGTGCCAGCTAAACAACAATGACAACTGCAACAACAACAAAAAAAGTCGCAGGGTGTTGTGGTGTGTGCCTGTAGTCTCAGGTACTTGAGAGGCTGAGGCAAGAGAATCACTCAAGCCCAAGAGTTTGAGGTTGCTGTGAGCTGTGATTCTATGCCACCCTAGCAAGGGTGACATAGTGAGACTGTCTCCAAAAAAAAAAAAAAAGAAAGAAATGATTAGGTTACATGGTTTGTGTTTGTATGGTCAAGTCCCTATTGTAGATGTGCCCCTCACCTATGATGTATGCCATATACTCTTACATTGTGCCCTTTAGGTGAGAGAACACTAATCTCCCTCCCACCTCTGCTCTGATTTTTGTATGTTTTTACTATAAAGACCAACCATTCTTACAATTAGTAATTTATAAGAATAAATTTGATTTGGATTTTGCTTTTATAACCTAGGAATGAAAGGCTTTAGATCCCTTTCAGTCTGATTCCCTCCTGTATATTTTAACACTCTCCAGGGGAACTGGTTTTCCCCTTGTATTTGCCAAAAGTATGACAAGTTGAGTGTAAATGTACTTGTCTTGTTTCCTCAGCCTAACTCTTCTAGGTCTTGCAGTAAAATCCTAAATTTTCAGTTTCTCTTTTTTCCAGATGGCAACTTTCCATCCAATTTTTAGTAGCAATCTTTTTTTCTTTCTTTCTCATTTCAAACAGATGCAGTATTTTTAATTTTTTTTTTTTTGAGACAGAGTCTCCCTTTGTTGACTACCATGGAAGTGCCATGGCCTTAGAGCTCATAGCAACCTCAAACTTTTGGGTTCCAGTGATTCTCTTGCATCAACCTCCCAAGTAGCTGGAACTACAGGCGCCGGCCACAATGCCCAGCTATTTTTAGAGAGGGGGTTTCACTCTGACTGAGATGGGTCTCGAACCTGTGAGCTCAGGCAATCCACCTGCCATGGCCTCCCAGAGTGCTAGGATTACAAATGTGAGCCACTGCTCCTGGTCTGTCATTTCTTTATGTGACAGTGGGTGATTTCTAAATTTTTGGGTTTTATAAGTTTTTGAACATGTCTCATAAGAAGAAACCAGAGAATAATCCTGTGGCACTCTGTGGTCAAAATCTTTGTGCCTTGACACCTTATATTTTGCCAAGGAACGCACTCCTTGCCAGAATGTCTTTGCGCTGAGACTCCCCATTAGTAACTGTACAGGGTAATCTGTCCTCAGCCACCATTCTGTCTTTTATTTGTTCAGGGCTTCACACGTGTCTCAGGATGGCCCAAGATGCCATAGCATCCACGTTTACTGAAATGTTCCGCAGATATCAACTCCTGGGACTTATCTGTCCCATGGATAGCCTGAAATATGGGTGGAGCCTCTTAGGGGAGTAAATGAATGCCTTTAGTTTGAGAGTGGTCTCTTAGTATATCCTTCGTAAAAACAGCTAAACTATTGGGACTTTAATTTGTTTTTATACCAACCTCAGTCTTCATTTCTGATACACATTACTGTTTAGTGAGAGGTTTGTGACCAAAAATGAGAGGTTATTCTGAGACATGAATGAAAGGAAGTGGAATTCAGGTTCTGTATGGGCAATGTGGCCTTTATTCACTTGGGTGCTGAGTTTGAAGAAGAAATCAGCAGGTGGGTTAAGGCATGGTGGTAATATATGTGTTCATGCATGGGGATTGGTGCACCCATTTCTTTCTGGCAGGACTTGTGCACTCTTTTCTGTGTCTCTGCATTCAGTTTTATTGGGGCGGGTCCCTGCATTTGGCCCTATCATTTAGCCCATCAAATACAGGTATTCAGGGGAAAGTGCACCAAGTATTTTTGTCTCTTAGATTCTCAGATATTTCAAGGGAGGAAAATTATCTCAAAAGATAAGGATAACCCATCCCCAGCAAAATCAATCCATCCTCTGCAAAACAATTCATACTTCATGTGCATTGAAAGCTTGGATGCAGTTTCTGCTGGGAGGGTGGCCATTGAGCAATTCTGTGAGCAGGCTGAGGGTGGGAGGATTTCCCAAGGTATAGGGTGACTTTACTTGATACTTTAGTGAGAAATGTTTATATTTCAGTCACTAGGGACACTCCCAGAATTTTGAACCTTGAAAAGATTTGTTTCTTTATTTCTGCTTCAATTTTTCATTAACTGTAAAATGCAATACATCAATAGAACTTAAAGAAAAGAAAATTTTCCTGAAAATGCAAGAGAGAACTGGAATGTAGGAAAGGGAATTAAGGTTGTGCCTGTAGCTCAGTGGGTAGGGCACTGGCAACATACACTAAGAGGCTGGCAGGTTTGAACCTGGCCTGAGTCAGCTAAACGACAATGACAACTGCAACAAAAAAATAGCCAGGGCTCAGCACCTGTAGCACAGTGGTTATGGTGCCAGCCACATACACAGAAGCTGACAGGTTTGAGCCTGGCCTAGGGCCTGCTAAACAATGACAACTGCAATAGAAAATAGCCGGGCATTGTGGCAGGCGCCCGTAGTCCCCGCTACTTGGGAGGCTGAGGTAAGAGAATCACTTTAAGTCCAAGAACTTGAGGTTGCTGTGAGCTATGATGCTATGGCACTCTCCTGGGGGTGACAAAGTGAGACTCTGTCTCAAAAAAAAAAAAAATAGCTGGGCATTATGGCGGGTACCTGTAGTCCCCGCTACTTGGGAGGCTGAGGCAAGAGAAACGCTTAAGCCCAAGAGTTTGAGGTTGCTGTGAGCTGTGATGCCATGGCACTCTACTGAGGGTGACATAGTGAGACTCTGTCTTAAAAAAACAAAAAATAAAATAGAAAAGTGAATTAAATATGTAGTCATATATTCCATTTCATTAAAAAAATTGTTTCTACCTCTTTTTTCTTTGAGTGAGTGTAGTAAGGTTTTGACATATGCTATTGTTTGAGGGTGATTTCAGATGGAAACCCACGGCTTAGCTTTGCAATGATACCATGAAGAAGAAAGAGACAGAGTGTGAAGAAAGAGACAAGCATGCTTTATGCATGCTTAAAAATGAATACATTTCGACATGAAAGTATGGTAGATCAATTGGTGAATTGTAAATATTCATAAAACATCAGTTCCTCTCTTACACAGTGTGGAGAATCTGTGACAGCAGGTAACTTTGTTCTGTTTTCTATCATCTGGAAGTTGGAGTTTAATGCTAAATGCTATGGAAGAGGACTCGTAAAGTTCCAGAGATGGTCTCTGATGATTATTTACTAAATGATTAGTTTTTATGGAATTGATAATTAAATGACATCACTATTGTCTGACAGAATACATAATTTGGGTTTTCATGTTGACATAAGAAGTGTAAGGGGTCTTACAATTTCCTTCTGTCATATAAACATCAGTACTGAGTTTGCTGTATTTTGCTGGATTTCTCAAACACTCAATAGTTTCTCAACTAAAAGTAAGTGAATAACCTTGACTGGGAACCAAAGGTCTGAGTCTAGTGAGTAAGACAAGGTCAACCTTGGTCCTCTAAAAGATAGTTATTGAGGGCCCAGGAATTCTTCCCTGTAGGTTCTCAGCCTGTTCACACCAGCTATGAAAGAGTCCTTTATATAGACAGAAGGTGCAGAGAGGCCTCTAAAGCTGGGGACCCACAAGAAGATGTGGTAGATGGACGTGGAGGGTGATGAGAATCCCTTCCTGAAGGTGTAATTGGTATTGTTCTGGGCTGTTTCCGTCATTCTTTCTTTCTTTTTTTTTTTTGTGGCCAGGGCCGGGTTTGAACCCGCCACTTCTGGTACATGAGGCTGGCGCCCTACTCCTTGAGCCACAGGCATTGTCTTTGGGGCTGTTTCTTGACATTGTCCAGTAGAATAAATTTGAAATTACATCTTATTGTCCAATAAAATGAATTCTTCATTATTGTGAGGCAATATTCCTTGGAGGAAAGCTTGCAGTACAAGACGTGCAGGAATCACACACAAGGGCTTCTTTCATAGAGAGAAGAAAACAAGGTGGGAGATGAGGGCAGAATGGAGAGTGGAGAAATAATCTGTCAGGTCAGGAGGTGTTTCATCCTTCAGTCAGACAGTTCTTAGGAGGGGCATAAAGAGGGGCTAGATGTTGAAATCAGACTTAAAATTGGCCAAAAGTCAGGGGCTTGGGGGAAGAAGAGTAACTTGAGAAAAATTTGATGAAAAAGTATTTTGTTCTGACTGCTGAAGAAAGCTAACTGTTCAGCTAACTGTTTATGAGCAATAAATGGGAATGTGCAGAGTCTGTGCTGATCTTGTCGTATGTCCAATAGGCAGTATCATTTAAGTCATCATGAGAAGGGTTGCTTTTTGCAATGAGCTGCTCTCGAAAACCCAGAGCCTAGGGAATTTCTATAATCAGAACTACTTCCCACGATAAAGTATGCACCCCAAGATCTCCCACCACTATTCCCTTGCCCTATACATGTCTTCTTTCTGTCTTTTTTTTTCTTTTATTTTTGCTTTTTGAGACAGAGTCTCACTCTGTCACTCTAGGTTTTATTATTTTAAATTGCCTACAAACTTTATGGACACCCTGTATAACCAATGGTGCTGTCAAGTCTTCTTATTGAGGACTGATTATAACAACTTAATTCATCTTTGCCATCTCCTAGGTTGTTTGGATGAACAGTGCATTATGGTTTAATTGCCCAATGTGACAGTTTTTTTTTTTTATGTCTACCATTGTGGTGGGTTATTCTGGAGTTGGAAATGACTCTGTTTTTAATTATAAAGTATTTTTACACACCATCCAGAATTTTCAGATATGACATGAACATAGATGATTCCCACTGAGTGTTACTCCAGAGGGTGCTTTCCATCTCAACCTTCTGGTCACAACACATAATTGTAGAGCAAATTGCATGCTGTCCCAAACATTGAAGCTACAATGGTCTCTCTGCCAGTGTTCAATCACCCTTCTTGAGTATAGTACGTGATGTCCCCAAAGTTGCCCCTACTATCACCATACACAGGGAAAAAGGGAAATTGTAGCTATATTTACTTTTATATACATCAAAAGTTTATAAAATATTTACAAACTGTTATCCATGTGTTGCCATCCCTTTGTGAAATTTTGTAATGAGTATTTTGTAAAGGTATATTTATTTATTTTTGGTTTTGAGACGGAGTCTTACTTTGTCACCCCTGGTAGAGTGCCTTGGCATTACAGCTCACAGCAACCTCAAACTCTTGAGCATTGTAGTTGTCTAGAAAAGAGAATTTTTGTTTGAAATAGAGGTTCACTCTCTTGCTAGAATGCTTTATAGCATCATCCCAGCTGAGAACAACTTCCAACACCTGAGTTCAAACAATCCTCCTGCCTCAGCCTTCCAAATAGCAGGAACTACAGGTGGCCACCACATCTCCTGGGTATACTTTTCTTCTTGCACTTTTTTTTTTTTTTTTTTGGCTGGGGTTGGGTTTGAACCTTCCACCTCCAGCATATGGGGCCGGGGCCCTACTCCTTTGAGCCACAGGCACTGCCCTGTACTTTTCTTCTTTTAGTAGAGATGGGGTCTCACTGTTCCTTAGCCTGGTTTCGAACTTCTGTGGCCCAACTATCCTCCCGCCTCATCCTCCCAAAATGCTGGGATTGCAAATGTGAGCTACCACA
Source organism: Arctocebus calabarensis (assembly GCA_963573935.1). Lineage (NCBI taxonomy): Eukaryota > Metazoa > Chordata > Mammalia > Primates > Lorisidae > Arctocebus > Arctocebus calabarensis. The sequence continues at coordinate 10,408 of CAUYON010076069.1, forward strand.
TCTGGCCACATTTTGGCTTTTATAAATAATGCTGTGATGAATGTGAGTGAGTACATCTTCCCTGTTCTGCAGTGCGTATTTTGGATATATACCTAGATGTGAGATCCCTAGATCAAATAATAACTTTTAATTTTAGTTTTCTGAGAAACCTTCATACATTTATTTTTTATTAATTTATTTTTTTGAGACAGAGTCTCAAGCTATTGCCTAGTTAGAATGCCATTCCATCCCAGCTCATAGCAACCTCAAACTCCTGGGCGCAAGCAATTCTCTTGCCTCAGCTTCCAAAGCAGCTGGGACTATAGGTGCTCACCACAACGCTCGCCTATTTTTTTGTTGTTGCAGTTTTCATTATTGTTTTAGCTGGCCCCTGCTAGCCTTGGTGTATGTGCACCCACTGAGCTAGGGGCGCTGCCCTCCTTCATATATTGTCATAGCATCTGCTCCTTCATACATTGTCATAGCATCTGCAACATTTCTCCTCACCAACATTTCAAAAGTTTTCCAATTTCTCTATATCCTTGACATACTTTTTTTGTGTGTTGATTGTGAGTATGATGTAATATTTCATTGAGATTTTACTTCGCATTTTTCTAATAATTAGTACTCTAGGCATCCTTTGAAATGCTCACTGGCCATTTAATATTTCTTTGAAAAATGTCAGTGAGCTCCTGCCATCTACTTGGTTTTGCCCCCAACCTCTTTTTAATTTTTTAAAGTAGGTCACCTCATCTCAGTCAATTTTGTTTGTAGTTTTTATCTGTACAAAGTGTCCTAAAATTTGCCAGACATACATGGTTAAGGAAAATGGGAAATTATAGCTAAATTATCATTATTTACAAAATATTCATAACATAATTTTCCATCTTATTTTTCTATGTGTTAAAATAAATATATTAAAAATAGAAAATATAATTCACTTTCCTATCAATGAGTAACTTTGGGACACTGTTTATTATAATTTTGCATGATAGTATTCAACTCTGTATACTTTAAGATATCAAAAGTTAAATCGATCATATGTCTATTGACAATTTCATTTTCTTTCTCCTTGTTTGCCTACATGTTACTTATATTTGGTTTATGAATAGTAGATTTTCTCTAGCACTCTGGGAGGCCATGGTGGGTGAATTACCTGAGCTCACAGGTTAGAGACCAGCCTGAGCCAGAGCAAGACCTCATCTCTAAAAACAGCTGGGCATTGTGTTGGGTGCCTGTAGTCTCAGGTACTTGGGAGGTTGAGGGAAGAGAATCAATTGAGCTCAAGAGTTTGAGGTTGCTGTGAGCTATGATTCTGTGGCACTCTACCAAAGTGAGACTCTGTCTCCAAAAAAATAAAAAAGGAAATTTTCTCTTGGTTGCTGGGCAATGGTTATTTTAGCCTATAGGTGAATATTAACTCTTTTTTTCTGGGGGGGAACAGAGTCTCCTTTTGTTATCCTCAGTAGAGTGGCATGGCTTTATAGCTCATAGAAACTTCAAAGTCTCTGGCTGAAGTGATTCTCTTACCTCAGCCTCCTGAGTAACTGGGACTGCAGGCACCTGCTACAACACCTGACTGTTTTAAGAGATGGGTCTTGCTTTTGCTCAGGCCAGTTATAGTACCCAGGAGTTCCACAAAGACCACACTACCAAACAAGTCAAATTTATAGCAGTCCTTTTATTGAAGAGCCAGCTGACGACTGCCTCAGTGTCCCAACATGGGATTTCTGAGAGCAGGCCCAGTGCTTAAGGAGTTAAGTTTTTAAGGCGTGGTCTGCATCCTGGTGGGCAAGCAGGCTGTCCACTTTCCTTTGGGGGTGGGGAGGTGGGTAGCAAATAGCAGAATTTTCCAGTTTATTAGATATACATTATACATCTTTGTTTTAATATTTTCCGTACATTTTAGTTTCAGTACTTTTCCTCCATACATCTTTGTCTCAGTATTTTCTCCACCTGGCATTGTTGAAAGGTCAGTCTGGGGATAGTCAGTTTGTTTCCCAGGCCCAGGAGTTGGTCAAGCAAGAAGTTATGAGTACTTTCCCATCTATCTTGGGAGTGAACCAGACTTACTCCATTTTGTTGAGGGGTTGCAGCCCAGGAATTTGTCAGGAGTTAATTGGTATTTTTCTACTTTGGCCTAGACCTAACAAGTCCCCCCTTTTCTTCTTAATTAGTCAAATCATTGACTGATGGGCGGGTTTAAGATTGGGCACAGGGTTATATTGATTTTTTAATTATTATAAGTTTGACAATGTCTATTCTTTTTCTTTTTTGGAGATGGAGCCTCAAGCTGTCGCCCTGGGTAGAGAGCTGTGGCATCACAGCTCACAGCAACCTCCAACTCCTGGGCTTAAGTGATTCTCTTGACTCAGCCTCCCAAGTAGCTGGGATTACAGGCACCTGCCACAACACCTGGCTATTTTTTGGTTGGAGTGGTCATTGTTATTTGGCAGGCTGGGGCTGGATTGGAACCCACCAGCTCTGGTATATGTGACTGGCGCCTTAGCCGCTTGAGCTACAGGCGCCGAGTGTATTCCCTTCTTAACATAAGTAGTAAGCTGATTCAAAATGCAGGGGCCTACCACCAGGAGAAGGAGGAGGAGTGGTGTGGATACATAGATTACATTTTTTTCTCTTTTCTCAAAGTTTAAAGTTTAATTAAGGTAAGTCCAACGATGATTTTTGTCAGGCTTCAGCCATGTGTGGACTAGCCAGCTTCCAGTACGTGGCTGGAGCAGGGCATGTTGATTGTTTTAAGAGTATGAAACTATTTAGCAGTTATTTACAAACATTTACAAGTTCTGGATTTCAAGGCTAAGGTTTACATAAATCTAGCACAGTTTTTAAGATAATTCATAATTTTAAGAGTTTTTTGAAATTTTCTAGTGTGGCCAATAGGTAATTTTTATAAAAAAAGGAACACAGAACTTTAACCAGACTATACTTGTAAAGGTTATTTAGTGTAGTAATTTCGTAGTTTCTAAATACATATCTAATGACAAAACAGTGATCAGGAAGATTGAAGTGTTTTTCTCTTTACAATGTGATACTAAAGTGCTACTTATGGACAATTTATAAAGTAAGAGTTGTTTGGTTTAATTTTTATTTTACAAAAACTGATATCATTAAAACTGATATGATTATTTTTTTATTCATCTAATAATTAAACTTATAAAAATATGTAAAAAATATTCTAGATTTTTATATAGCTACTATAAATTTGATTATTAAAAAAATTTTGTTTTCTTAAAAATACTTGGTTCATTTACTAGTTAATATCAATATAGATATTTGCTATTCTAAAGTACCAAAAAAATACGATTATTTTATACTTCTTGGTCAGTTTCTTAGTTCTATTTAACAGATTAGTTTGGTAAAATATTTGTTTTATTTTATGAGTTGACATTACAGACAAGGCTGGGATTTAATACAGGTGGGCCACAACCTTTTTTGAATCATTTCTGTCTCTAATTTCTCCTTTTACTAAAGACACACAGCAGAACTGACTTAGTTATCCAAATAAACTGTACTGCCAGTATACTGGGCTTAGTTATTTGCATAAAATGTTGTATAAATGATTAATTATTAGCTATTTAGGCTCCTTTTTAAAAATTGACTTTGCTAGAACTTTCTAGAAGGAATTTTTAGGTTAGACTTAGCTTTTCATGAGCCCAGGTTTCATCTGTGGCATTAGATACCTATATGCATTGGGCAAATTTCTCTTTTCTTGAGGTCCCAAAGTACATTTCAATTTCTATATTTGTCAGAAAACGACCTTCATTACTTACCAAAGATCAGGAAATGTTACTGATGGGTAACTGGCCAGTTTTTCCAAAGGGTTTTTTATAAAGTTAACCTTAATTCCTTAACGTAATCTGGACACTTTTGGAAATGCTATTTCAGTCAAAGCCTTGGTAAAATAACCAGTGTCTTCATTATGTTTTAGAGAATGAAACAGATTTTTATTGAACTTATGCAGATAACTGTATTGTTAGAAATTAAGAATACTTACAAATGGCTTTTAAATTCTGGAGAAATTAAGGAGAGAGAAAAAAATAAATGTTTCAAGTTTTGCCCAGAAGTACATACTTTGCTTAAAAAGTTACAAATAGCTCAAAAGACAGAAAATGGCTTCCTTGACTTCTGGCAAACAGAACACAGAAAGAATAGGCAATGTATCAAGCAAAAAGCCATAACAAACTTGCCCAGCTCCATTTAACTGATTTTTGTTCTGTTCTGTTTTAGCAATACTCATGGACATGTTAATTTTTAATTAAAGTTCTAGAAGTTTGCTTCAGTTTCTCTTAATATTTTTGAAGGATAAATTTTGGACTCAGCTATTACTGATAATATATACTAAGACAGATTAATATTTTATAAAAATTATTATTTTATATTCGACAATGCTTCTTATACATTTTTAATATACCAAATAAGCCTAATATGTTTTTTCAAAAAGACCAAATTTAGAGTTTTGATCTTGGAAAGTTTGTTAAATATTAAAAGTTCTTTCATTTTTAAAAACTCCATTTTTTACAAAACAGGATCACTGTGTACTACAAAGTTACTTATTTACTTGGCCAAACCAACAATTAGAAAGTTTAAAAGGCAAGAATCTTTCTTTTTTGGTAATGATTTAGCAATTTAAACAATTAAAGTACTACATTTTACAAATGAGGGACAGTTTATGGAAGCATAAGGTAAAATTTTTACCAAGGTAAAATCTCTAGTAACCTCAATCAGAAATGATAAAGGGGAAATAACAATTGATGCCACAGAAATACAAGAGATTGTCTCTAAATACTACCAGAAACTTTATGCCCGGAAATTTGATATTGTGAAGGAAATGGATCAATATTTAGAATCACACTCTCTTCCTAGATTTAACCCAGATGAAATAGATCTCCTGAACAGACCAATTTCAAGCACTGAGATCAAAGAAACAATAAAAAAATCTCCCAACAAAAAAAACACCCTGGTCCGGATGGCTTCACTCCAGAATTTTATCAAACCTTCAAAGAAGAGCTTATTGCTATACGGCAGAAATTTTTCCAAAAAATTGAAGAGGAAGGAATCTTCCCCAATACGTTCTATGAAGCAAATAATCACCCTGATACCAAAACCAGGTAAAGACCCAACTGAAAAGGAGAATTTCAGACCAATTTCACTGATGAATATAGATGCAAAAATTCTCAATAAAATCTTGGCCTATAGATTACAGCTTATCATCAAAAAAGTCATACATCATGATGAAGTAGGTTTTATCTCAAGAATGCAAGGCTGGTTTAATATTCTCATGTCCATAAATGTTATTCACTGTATCAACAGAAGCAAAACCAAAGATTATATGATCCTCTCATATAATCTATAGATCTATAGATGGAGAAAAAGCATTCGATAAAATCCAGCATCCTTTTCTAATTAGAACACTGAGGACTATAGGTATAGGTGGCACATTTCTTAAACTGATTGAAGCTGTTTATGACAAACCCATAGCTAATATTTTACTGAATGGAGTAAAACTAAAAGCTTTTCCTCTTAGAACTGGAACCAGACAAGGTTGTCCTCTGTCACCATTACTATTCAACATAGTGCTGGAAGTTCTGGCAAATACAGTTACATGAGACAAGAAAATAAAGGGTATCCAAATGGGTCCAGAGGAGGTCAAACTCTCCCTTTTTGCTGATGATATGATCTTATACTTAGAGAACCCCAAAGACTGAACCACAAGACTCTTGGAAGTCATCAAAGAATACAGTAATGTCTCAGGTTATAAAATCAATGTCCACAAGTCAGTTGTCTTTGAATACGCTAAAATTATAGTTTTTAGATGGAGAGAACAGGTACAGAGCCAAGCTGGGGGGTTATTCATTAACTTGGTTCATACATCAATGTCAGGGTAGTCAGGCTTTTCTGCATGAGTGCTTTCTAAACCTGTCAGTATTAGAGGGGATCAAAGAAACCTGTAGGGGGGTCAGCCCACACTAAAGGCTGGCAATAGAGCAGAAGCACAAACTATAATGCTGAACAGAGCAGAAGCACAACTATAATGCTGAACAGAGCAGAAGCACAAACTATAATGCTGAACATAGTAAAAGCACAAACTATAATGTGTTAACTAGACAACACAGAATACAAATGAACAAAGGTACACGAATCTAAATTATGCATTTGAGGATGGGGCTTCCTACTGGCATCCCAGTCTCTGGCAGTACCCCACCCCCCCAGGCTGATAGTAACTCCTCAGGGTTCCTGTTTTTGACAGGCCAATAGCTCGGGAGTCTGAGGTTCCTGTCTTACAGGTTTACAGGACTAACTTCAGGCATAACTCTTGAGGTTAGAAATCAAAGTCCCTTGTCACCTGCCCTCTGCACCCCATCTTCTCCAAGGCCTTAGGCCAAAGCACTTTCTCAGTGGCAGTAATGTTTTACTGTCTTTGACTGGGATGAAGTTCCCCACCAGTATTCTAGCAACAGGTTGCTCTACTGACACAAGCCTCTGAGAGCCTCTGACAGGCCAATAGCCTGGCAACCCAGGGTTCCTGTCCAAAGTTCCTATTTCTTTGACCTTCCCTTGGAGGTCCCTAAGGGCCCTACACAATTCACAACAAATGAATACAGCAAACAGTTATATATTTCTATAACAGTCCACAACAACAAATAAGCACAACAAAAAATAAACACAATAGTTACACTAAATGTCTGCAGACACTAGCCAAAAATAGATGTTTAAATGGCTTACCTCCAGAGGTGGAGTTACAGGTGAATTTAGGGGTGATCGTCATCTGGTCTCCTGAGGGCTCTAGGTCCTTCAGGGTCCCTGGAATGTTTCCAGGGGGCACCTCCCCTCAGAGGGACCACAGTCTGTCTTGGAAGCTGGCTGATGATTGGCAGTGCCAGAGTCTGGAGGATCTCGCTGGGGCCCTCTAGAAATGTAGTGCCCAGGAGTTCCACAAAGACCAACAAGCCAAATTTATAGCAGAGTCCTTTTATTGAAGACCCAGATGGAGACTGCGTCAGTGTTTCATCCTGGGGCTTCTGAGAGCAGCCCTGAGTACTTAAGGAGTCAAGTTTTTAAGGCTTGGTCTGTATCCTGGTTGGAACACAGGCTGTCCAAGTGCATTTGGGGTGGGGGGTAGCAAATAAGCATTGTATAGAAGCAGAATTTTGCAGTTAATTAGCCATACATTATACATGTTTGTTTTAATATTTTCCCATACATTTTAGTTTCAGTACTTGTCCTCTATATATCTTTGTCTCAGTATTCTCTCCACCTGGTATTGTTTAAAAGTCAGTCTGGGGACATTCAGTTTGTTTCCCAGGCCCAGGAGTTAGTCAAGCAAGAAGTTAGTAGGTACTTTCCTATCTATCTTGGGAGTGAACCAGACTTACTTTGTTGAGGACTTGCAGCCCAGGAATTTGTCAGGAGTTAACTGGTATTTTTCTTTTCTTTCTTACTTTTTTTTTTTTTAAATGGGGAAAGGGTAGTTGTTTTTCTACTTTAGCCTAGACATAACACGTTCTTGAACTCCTGAGCTCATGCAATCTGCCCAACTCCGCTTCCTATAGTGCTAGGATTAGAGGTGTGAGCCATCGCCCCCAGCCTTACTTTCATTATTTTATATAATTGTATCTCATTTTGGGGAGAATCTATATTACTTCATTTACTATAATGTTAAGATTTATCTTTATTAAGAGATGTTAGAAGATTCCCTGATTTTTAGAAGCTGAGTAATACTCTATTACTTTTATATCTTAAATTATATTTCACCGTTTTTTTTTTGAGGCAGGTGTTGATTTCTTTCACCTATTGCCTTATGTGAACAAAGCTACAATAAATATGTGTGCAAATAGCTCTTAATTTGACCATGTATGTGAGGTTGTATATCTGTCCTACACTTTGTTTTAGTATGTATTTTATATATATGCAAAATAATAAAAATGAATTACAGTTTTCTAACAGATAAGCCCTTATACTGTCATTTTGTATTCTTTATGCCTTTTGTGGCCATTTTGACTTAATGTACATTTTATGAAATAAGATAGGTTTTGCCTCAAAAGATATTGTGCCCTGGATGGGGATAGGGGCACATATCTATAATGCTAGCAATCTGGGAGGTTTAGATAAGAGAATGTCTTGAGCTCAGGAATTGGAGACTAGCTCAAGCAAGAGTAACACTCATCTCTACTAAAATAGAAAATACAATTACCTGAATATCTTTGCAGGCAGCTATAGTCCCCAACTACCCGAAGGCTGATTCAGGAGGATTGCTTGAACCCAGAAGTTTCAGGTTGCCGTGAGCTAGGCTGATGCCATGGCACTCTAGCCTAGGCAATAGTTTGAGACTCTGTTTCAGTATGTGTATGTATATACACATACAGACACACACACACATCTCCTAATTGCTGTCATTATCATTTGATAATCTCCCTTGTTGTCATTTGATTAATATTAGAATTAAATATTTTTCTGTCCTGCAATTTTTTATTACATTTTTGTCATTACATGTAAGATGAATATCATTTAAATAGTATAGGGTTGGATCTTGATTTTTAATTTATTTTTTGAGACAGAGTCTCACTATTCGGTCCTTGGTAGAGTGCTGTGGAGTCATAGCTCACAGCAACCTCAAACCCTTGGGCTTAAACTATTCTCTTGCCTCAACCTCCCAAGTTGCTGGGATTACAGGCCCCCACCACAACACTGGCTATTTTTTGGTTGCAGTTAACGTTGTTTGGCATACCCAGGCTGGGTTCGAACCCGCTAGCTCTGGTTTATGTGGCTGGCGCCCTGGCTGCTGAGCTACAGGCGCCAAACCTGATTTTTAATTTTTTTAAATCTCTATCTTTATTTAATGCTTGCCATTTCATTATGAAGTTTAGTCCATAAATGTGTACATACTTTGTTTTTTTGAGACCGAGTCTCAAGCTGTTACCCTGGGTAGAGTGCTATGGTATCATCATAGTTCATTGCAACCTTTAACTCTTTGGTTCAAGCAATCTTTTTGCTTCAGTTTTTTATTTTTAGTAGAGACCTGATCTCACTCTTGCTTAAGCAGGTTTCAATTTATGAGCTCAAGCAGTCCACCCACGTCAGCCTCCCAGAGTGCTAGGATTACATGTGTGAGCCACCCTGCCCAGCCTTGTGTTCATAATCTTTGAAAGAGAAGAACTTACTGTCTGTATTTATATAACTTTTGAAAGAGAAGGACTTATTCTTAACAAATCTTTTTACTATCTGTACTTGATTTTGTTATTGACATCAACAATTACAGCTTGTTATATTGTACATGGAGACGCATTATTAAAGATTTAGTGCTAATTTTCTCTTTTTGTCTTTGAACTCTCAAGCATGATTAAAAGTGTTTTGTGCACCATCATTATAATAATACAGAATTTCATGTACGTATACTTAGTTATTTCTCCCAGAGTTTTTATTTGTATGCAATATAGTATTGTTATCTAGCATCATTTCATTGTTAAAGAAAAGGGCCTTCCTTTGACATTTCTTTTGTAGCAGCTTTCGGCATCTATCTTTCATAAACATTTCTTTTTTTTCTTCATTTGGAAGGGCAGTTTTGGTGGATATTATATGTGCTTTGAAGGTTTTGTTCTTTCAGCACTTTTATTATGTCACCAACTCCTTTTCAATGTGGAAGGTTTGTGTTGATTAATAACATCTTTTTTCTCTTGCTGTGTTTAAGATTCTCTTGTGTGTGACTTTGAAGTGCTTGATCTTCATCTGTCTTCTTGTGGGACTCTGTGTTTCTCCTAGCTAAATTATGGTGAGCTTTTTGATATTTTATGTCTTTTTTCTTACATTTGAGATTGCTCAGTTGTTCTCATTGTATTCAGCCGCAGAATTTGTTTATGCTTTTTTTTGATAACTTCATTTTCCTTATTTTACTTAGTTGTATGTATCATTCCCATTCGACCCATTTAGCATTATTCAGATAAAGTTTTAAGGTAATTTAGACATCTCTTTTTTTATGATTGATTCCAGATTATTTATTTTGTTTGTTTGGGTTATGTCCTCCTAATATTTTGTGCATGTTACAATCTTTCATTGATTTCATTCACAAACTTTGAGATGTGACTATAACCTCCAGACTCTGACACACATTATACTAGAAAAGTGAGGACCATTACATTTGGACAGTGTTTTATCTGTGGAAGTGTGTGGTTACTTTTTATTTGAAGCATTTCCCCATATTTTCTCCTAAGAACTTGTCATCACTTGCTAGACCTGAATCTGTCTGTTTTATTGGAGTCTCTCTGCTGCTGTAACAATATTTTCCCTTTGGATTCAGAACCCCCCGTCTGTCTTATAAATTATAGCATCATTGCTTTTAGCACTCTCACTCATGGGAGACAGCAAACATTCTTCGGAAATGCCCTCAAAAGCAAGAAGGATTAACACGGGTGGTACTCTTCCCCCCCTCCCCCCCCCCGAGGACAAAGTTGGGATTTTGAAGTTTACTTCCACTTTAACCATTCTGTATTAAGATGGCATATAGTCTGGTGGGTAAATATGACAAACTTTTCATTCTGTTCTATTTCGTTCTTTTTGTTATTATTGTTATGATTTTATTTTATTTTATTTTTTTGAGACAAAGTCTCACTACGTCACCCTCGGTAGAGTGCCGTGGCATCACAGCTCACAGCAACCTCAAACTCTGGGGCTTAAGTGATTCTCTTGGCCTTAGCCTCCCAAGTAGCTGGGACTATAGGTACCTGCTACAATGCCCGGCTATTTTTTTGTTGTAGTTGTCATTGTTGTTTAGCAGGCCTGGACTGGGTTCAAACCTGCCAGCTCTGGTGTATGTGGCCGGTGCCCTAGCTGCTGAGCTACAAGCGCTGAGCCCTTATTATTATTATTGTTGACTAATTTTTTCTTTTTATTTTACACACACACACATACATATATATATACACACACACACAAATTTATTTATGTATTTATTTATTTGAGACTGAGTTTCTGTTACCTTGGGTAGAATTTTGTGTTGTCCTAGTTCACAGCATCCTCAGTCTTCTGGACTCAAAACATCTTGTCTCAGTCTCATCATTTGCTTAGACTAGAGGCATGTGCCACCATGTCTGACTAATTTTTCTATTTGTGGTAGAGATGGGGTCTCACTCTTGCTCAGGTTGATCTCAAACACCTATGCTCAACTGATCCGTTCACCTCAGTCTCCCACGGTTCAGGGTTTAAAAGCGTGAGGTAAAGCCCAGCCTCTACTTTGACTCTACAACTTCTGTTTATCTGCTATGCTGCAAATACTTGTTTTTTGAGACAGTGTCACTTTGTCACACCTTGGTAGAGTGCTGTTGCATCATAGCTCACAGCAACCTCGATCTTCTGTGCTCAAGTGATTCTCTTCCATTAGCCTCCCAAATAGCTGGGATTATAGGCACCTGCCATAACGCCTGGCTATTTTTAGAAGTCTTGCTCTGGCTCAGGTCTGGAACCTGTGAGCTCAGGCAGTCCACCTGCCTCGGCTTCCCATAGTGCTAGGATTACAGGCATGAGCCACCGTGCCCGGCCTGTGCTGCAAATTCTTACCTGGTTTTGAGAATTCCCCCAAATGCAGTATATACATGCAACATTTATTTATCTTGAAGATAATTAGCGCCTGTGTACTGTATTATGGAATCTTCCTAATGTTCTTGATATTATTTTGCAGATAAAATGTGTATTGTATATGTACTCAATTCTCATTAAAAGGTAGTGGCTAAAATTCTTATTGTTTAAGTTTCTTTCACCTATGTCTAATCATTCTACCCTAGACTGTTTGCAAGAGCTGGGCACAAATATTTTATCCCCAGAAATGATCCTGAGAAGATATCAAAGCTGTGGCCCCTAGAATTTAAATTTACAAAAAACTGGGAAGATGTGTGTGAGTGTAAGCCACAGAATGTATGTTACAGTGGACTTGACCAACATTTAACAGCTACCCATGGCAAAGTCTTCCAATGTAGTAAATGTTTGAACGTCTTCAGACAATTGTCAAATCTAAATAGACATAAGATGATATATAGAAAAACCTTTTAAAAGTAAAAAATGTGGGAAAGCCTCTAACCTCTGCTCACATATTACAGAACATAAGATAACTGATATTGGAGAAAAACAGTACAAATGCAGAGAAGGTAGCCAAGTCTTCCAATCTTGCTCAAGCCTGTCTAAGCCTAAGAGACTTCATACAGAGAGAAAATTGACAAGTGTGAAAATTATGGCAAATGTTTTACCCACAGATCAAAATATTGTAACCATGAAAGTATTGATACTGGAGGAAAACCCTACAATTATCAGGAGTGTGACAAACTTACCAACCAGTACTCATACCATGGTGGACATAAAAGAATCCATTCTGGAGAGAAATCCTACGAATGTCAAGAATGTGCTAAAGCCTTTAACTTTAGTTCAACCCTTAGTAACCATCAACTAATTCATTGTGGAGAGAAAATGTACAAATGTGAAGAATGTGGCAAAGACTTTAATTAGTGGCATAATACTACTACTTTGATTAGTACTCAAACCTTTCTAGACATCAAATAATTTGTTCTGGAGATAAACCCTATGAATTTGAAGAGTGTGGCAACGCCTTTAACCAGTACTCAACTCTTTCTAGACAACACAGAATTCATTCTAGAGAGAAACCATACAAATGTGAAGAATGTGGCAAAGCCTTTAATTGGTACTGAAATCTTTCTGTACATCAAAAAATTCATTCTGGAAAGAAACCCTAGAAATTTGAAGAATGTGGCAAACCCTTTAATGTTAGTTCGACCCTTAGTAAACATCAAAGAATTCATTCCGGAAAGAAACCCTACACGTGTGAAGAATGTGGGAAATCCTTTACCCTGCACTCAACCCTTTCTGTCCAGTAAAGAATTCATTGTGGAGAAAGACTCTACAAAGTTCAAAAATGTGGCAAAGCCTTTAATTAGTATGTGAACTTTTCTAGACATAAAAAAATTCATTCTGGAGAAGAAACCTTATAAATATGTACAGTGTGGCAAACTCTTTAACTCATGTTCACCGTACATAGAATAAATCATACAGGAGAGAAACCTCTAAATATGAAAAACGAGACAGTACCTTTATGTGGTTTATAACATGCTAAGCATAAAAGAATTCATGCTGGAGAGAAATCATACAAATGTAAACAGTGTGGAAATGACTTTAACCAGAGCTCAAAGCTTACTAAACATACAAAAAGTCATTTGAAGAAAAATCTTACAAATGTGAATAATGTGGCAAAGGTTTTCACTGGTCCTTATCCTTAGTAAACATAAGAGAAATCATGGCAGACAAAAATGGTAACAATCTGAAGATGTGGCAAAGCTTTATGCCAGTAGTCACTGTTTTCAACATGTACACAATAGAGTTCATGTTGAAGAGAAACTCTTGATGTTTACTGAGGATTGAACTAACAAATGTGAAGAACTTGGCAGGTATTTAACTTGTGCTCAAACCATTCTATAAATGAAAAATTTATAACACAGAAATCTCCTACAAATGTGAAGAAAGTGTCAAATCCTATAACCTGTACTCACACTTTTTAGTACATAACAGAATTTATAGGGAAATTCTATATATGTGAAGAGTGTGACAGAATCTTTTAATATGTCTCACACTATTGTCATAATTCATATGGAAGAAATACTCTACAAATCCTTAGAGTTGTGTTTATCCTGTTAAATAAGGCTAAGAATAGACAGGGGTAGATGATACTAGGAGATCGTTTTCCATAACAAGAGGAATAAGTTGAATAGCGCTCTGAGAAAGAAAAGCTTCCAAGAAACAAAAGCTGGTATTTCAAGAAGGCTTTCCCAGACTAAACTGATGTTTTCTCTACAAAACTGAGTTTCAGAGGTAGAGAGGCCACAATGTGGAGATAGGGCCACGGCCACAAGAAGGGGTCTTTGGAATGGGCATACAAGTAAGATGACAGTAGGCACAGGATCTGGAGGGTGACGTCAAATGGCCATAAGAAATCAACATCCAGGTAAACTCTATCTGGGAAAAGCATACCTCTAGGAAAGCCCTCAGGACCAACCCAGTTGAGGTCCACTTAGAATCAGGTCCACCACCACAAAACGTCTGTATGCTTTTAAACATGAAACATGAATAGACATAGCCCCTTTGACTGACAATTTTATGAGATACGGGCCAACAAGGCCCTGCCAATCAATCTTCATATAATGCGCCTATTCTTTTCATTGAAAAGCCTGGAATAGATGAATACATATTGTCCAACACCTAAGGGTTGTAAATGAAGTAGTATTGACATTCATCTGATGGTATCTAACCCTTATATTCTTTTGATTATTGTACCTTTAATGGACAATTAATTTGTGTTGTACTCTGTGTCTCTCTGCCTGTATCCCCAGGGGTGCATATTCCATTTTAAGTCCTTTTTTTTTTTTTTTGAGACAGAGCCTCAAGCTGTCACCCTGGATAGAGTGCCATGGCATCACAGCTAATAGCAACTTCCAATTCCTGGGCTCAAGCAGGTCTCCTGCCTCTGCCTCCCAGGTAGCTGGGGCCACAGGCGCCCGCCACAACGCCCAGCCATTTTTTTTTTTTTGGTTACAGCCGTGGTTGTTTGGTGGGCCCAGGCTGGATTCGAACCCGCCAGCTCAGGTGTACGTGGCTGGTGCCTTAGCCTGTTGAGCTGCAGGCGCCGAGCCTTAAGTCCATTTTTTACTTGATGATTGGAAACTTGGACAAATAAGAGATTAGTGGAGGAGAAAAGATAGTAGTTGGCTTTCTCTGTCTTCTGGTGTCCCAAGTGAAGTCGAGCTGCGGTGGGTTCTGACTAGTTTTCACCAACAATGTTACTTACCCTATAAAGATAATCATCTCACGTTTTGCAGCAGTGATTTCTTTGTGTTAATTTTTTCTCTTAGATTTCAAAAGTTTGTGCTGTGAAATAATGAATGCTATAAATACAGATGAAAGTCAATCTGTTACCCAAATACTAAATGGTAACTACCTTTTTTTTTTTTTTTTTTTATGAGACAGAGTCTTACTATGTCGCCCTCGGTAGAGTGCTGTAGCATTATAGCTTACAGCAACCTCAAACTCTTGGACTTAAGTGATTCTCTTGCCTCATTCCCAAGTAGTTAGTACTACAGGTGCTGCCACAATGCCTGGCTAATTTTTGTTTGTTTGTTTGTTTTTAGGTTGTGGTTGTCATTGTTTGGCAGGCCTGGGCAAGGTTCGAACCCACCAGCTCTGGTGTATGTGGCTACTACCCTACCTGCTGAGCTATAGGCACCAAGCCAACCCTTACTTTTACATCTTTTTTTCATTATAAAGAAATTTATTTGAGATCCGAGAATTACGTTTCCAAATTTGACATTGTGCACTTATAGTGGCAGCACTATACAAACAACTCAGCAAGTTTTCATAATCTTGGTGTATCAGTGCCTCACAGTTGTGTTTTCATTGATATGTTTTAGTGTCTTGCTGGGTGATGTGGGATGTGGATGATGTTTATTTTTGTTCTTGTGTGTTTTTTTTTTTTTTTTTTTTTTTTTTAGAGACAGAGTCTCACTTTTTTGCCCTCAGTAGAGTGCTGTACCGTCACAGCTCACAGCAACCTCCAGCTCTTGGGCTTAGATGATTATTTTGCCTCAGCCTCCCAAGTAGCTGGGACTACAGGAACCCACCACAATGCACTGCTATTTTTACAGACAGGGTCTTGCTCTTGCTCACGGTAATCTGGAACTCCTGAGCTCAGAAAAGCCACTTGCCTTGTGTCTCCAAGAGTGCTGGGCCTCTTTCGGGCTGACCTTCTTTCTGAAATTCTTAAGGAAGGACATAGGCATTGTAAGAAAACTGATTATTTGCTTGAAGATAGAGTAACCGCTGCTGTTGCAGAATCAGATACTTAGAGTGAGCATACTGTGAAATACTTTGTATGCATATTAAACCCTGAGAGGTGATGTTTATCC
This sequence comes from Arctocebus calabarensis, assembly GCA_963573935.1. NCBI lineage: Eukaryota > Metazoa > Chordata > Mammalia > Primates > Lorisidae > Arctocebus > Arctocebus calabarensis. The sequence goes on from CAUYON010076069.1 coordinate 26,355, forward strand.
AGGCCTGTAGTTAGGATTCTATGGCTAGTTTGAAGAGGTACCATCATCTGTGATTCTGCCTGCCCACAGATTCTATTAGTGTGGGTTGTGTCATCCATGTGGTTTTAATTAAGCGTCCCCCATGATGCTAAGGGAAGACCAATGTCTAGCATGAGGTTTTCCAGATATATTCAAGACAGTCAAGTTTATTTATTTTTTTCCAGGAAGAGGTCACAGGGCCCATTTCCCATTTCCATAGCAGAAATTGCTGGCAAGGGAGGGCACTGGAGGCCAAGAAATTAGAAACTTACACTTTGGTCATTATGTGGAACCTCCTTCTTCCTGACTCTCTCCCATGATAAAGAATAGGAAAGGATGAAATTTTTTCTGAACTTTGAGGTCCCTGTGTCTGTGGATGTGGTGGTAGCAGGTGAAGAGTTTGTGCAGATGCCTTTAAAGGCATATTATCAAGGTGCAGGAGTAATGTGTCCAGATAATCTCACCTGAGAAGGAAATCAAGGGAAGGAGGAGAAAGAGAAATAAATGATTGCTTCTCAGGTTAATGTGTCCAAGGTCCAGGGCTGTGCCCACTTTTTGTCCTGCACTATCATATTAGAATTTTCAAACCTTTACATCTCTACTTGTGATGTTCGTGCCTAATGAGTTTGTTTCAAATACTCTTTTCTCCATCTAGGCTTCCCATATGCCCTAGAAAATTCTCACATTAAACTTATATCCTTCAATAGTGAAAATGTTCCCTTTCTTTCTGTTGAAAATGGGAAAATGTGGATGCCCAAGATTCCATCCATTGTGGATGAGGTTGGATCATTGGATATTAGCAAAAATGGGGAATATGTATTGTTTAGCTTCCATCTGGAAGCTCCATGGGTTCTATGTAAAATAAGTTGATGTATGTGTACTTTTACAGAAGATGGCATTAACTGCCTAAAGTAACTCAAAGTTCTGAAAAACAGAATAATTACAAAAGATTTGCTTTCTAGAATGCTAAGGACATATATAAAGACAGGATTAGAGATTAGAAAACATTCCAGATATCTGTACCTTAAACTTTGCCCAAACTGGGTTTTTCCAACCAGTTTTATCAGATTATGATTTACTTTTTCTGTCCAGTACTGTCACAGCAGTGATGTCATATTTGCATTTGTGAATCAGCACCTGATACTAATTTGTCCTGTTACAGTTGAGGTTAATTTTATTCACTCATTTGTGGTGTTCTTTAACACATATTCCATTGTAGGTTTCAGTATATCGTCTTTATTTATTTATTTAATTTATTTTAGACACAGTCTCACTTTATCACCCTCTCAGTACAGTGCTGTGGTGTCACAGCTCACAGCAACCTCCAACTCGTGGGCTTAGGTGATTCTCTTGCCTCAGCCCTCCGAGTACCTGGGACTACAGGAGCTCGCCACAGCACCCAGCTGTTTTTTTGTTGCAATTTGGCCGGGGCCGAACCTGCCGCCCTCAGTATATGGGGCTAGCACCCTACCCACTGAGCCACAGGCACCACCCAGTATATCTTCTGTACTGTTAATAAGTACTTGGGGAGATTATCAACTGATGTGCACAAACCAAAACTTTTATTGAAGAAGCGCCCCTTTCTTCTTAGATTCTCTTTCCTATACCTTGCTTTGGAAAGTAAAGGTTGTCATCTTTGTTTACTGGTTCAGAAATCAACTGAGGTAAATTTAGTTTGTACAGTTCAGTGCATGTTTGACAAAATATTTTCATGGGACAAAAACATTGTCATTTTTGTTGAGCTTGTTGGAAATTTAGAAATGGAATCTTCATCTCATATATTCTGAATGAAAATCTACATTTTATCAAGATCTCCTGATCTTTGTTTTTTTTGTTGTTGTTCTTGTTATTTGTTTTTTTGAGACAGAGTCTCAAGCTGTTGTCCTGGGTATTGTGCCATGGTGTCATAGCTCACAGCAACCTCCTACTAGGGCTCAAGTGATCCTCTTGCCTCATTTTTTCTATTTTTAGTAGAGATGGGGTCTTGCTCTTTCTCAGGCTATTCTCCAACTCATGAGCTTAAGCAATCCAGCCTCCTTGGCCTCCCAGAGTGTTAGAATTATAGATGTGAGCCACTACCATGCCCGGCCTATCTCCTGTTTTTCCTTGTACATGTTAAAATTTTAGAGCTACTATTTACCTCACCATGACATTGTCATATAAAAAAATACATACAGCTTACATGGAATGATGTAGATAAGTCACAAAAATATACATGCCTGTATTGGTGGCCTTTTATCTCTTCCGTGCAAACCAAAAAACTATAGTGTCTACACTGATTCTGTGGGCATTATGCTGTCCCTTTCAGTGTTAGAGAACACATGAGGGAATTTATCTCTTCTGTACTTATTAGATAATTCCAGTCACTCATATAAATCAGCAATAGTTTTCTTCACTCATTTAACTAAAAGTGAAATTCAATCTCCCCTTATTTCTTGGCAAACGTGTTTGTTTTTCAGGGAGTGTTGACACTCAAGGACATGTCTATAGAATTCTCTATGAGTGAGTGGACCTGCCTGGACCCTGCTCAGCAGAATTTGTGTTGGGATGTCATATTAGAGAACTATAGAAACCTGGTCTTCCTTGGTGAGGATAACTTAAATATACATTTCTGGGGCTACCCTAAGCATTTCATGTTCTTTCTTTGTAGAATGTTTTTATTCAGTTTCTTCTTTGATTACATGAATGTCAGGTTCTTGTTTCTAAGAAAAACTTAAGAATATGTTGGTATAGTCAAGGAAATTTTGGAGATATTTTATTTTGGCATTAATCGTACCAATTTTTGAGCCAATTTTTATCCTTCACCAGATTAATGGTAATTTCAGAAGTTTAGTGGCATAGATTGTTACCCATACCATTAAGTTTGATTTCTAGCATGAATTTTATTTCAGTAGCTCTGGGGAGTAGAATTAAGAGTTCTCCAGCTTTAAATACTTTTTTGTTTTCCATTCTTGGGGATTCATTGAGGGTGCGAGAAACCAGATTACAATGATTGCGTTTGTTAGGTATAGTCCTTACAATTGTGCCTTGCTCCCCAAAGGTGTATCACACACCAAGAACCCACCTACTTCCCTCCTGCCCTCTCTATGCTCTTTCTTCCCCCTCTTCTTCTCTCTCTCTCCCCTTCCCTCACCCCCCACCATGTCACTAGTTGTCATTAATTGTCCTCATTTCAAAATTGAATACATAGGATTCATGCTTCTCCATTCTTGGGATGCTTTACTAAGAATAATGTTTCTATTGTAAAGTCTCCATTTTTTAAAATGACTGAATAGTATTCCATGGTATGCATATACAACAGCATATTAATCCAAATCTGGGTTGGTGGACATTTAGGCTGTTTCTACATTTTGACAATTGTAAATTAAGCTGCGATAAACAGTCTAGTGCAAGTGTCCTTATGACAAAAGGATTTTTTTCCTTTTGGGTAGATGCCCAGTAATGGGATTGCAGGATCAAATGGGAGGTCTAGCTTGAGTTCCTTGAAGTTTCTCCATACTTCCTTCTAAAAAGGTTGTATTAGTTTGCAATCCCACCGACAGTGTAAAAGTGTTCCTTTTTCTTCATATCCATACCAGCATCTGCAGTTTTGAGATTTTGTGATGTGGGCCATTCTTACTGGGGTTAGATGATATCTCAGGGTGGTTTTGATTTGCATTTTTCTAATAATTAGGGATAATGAGCATTTTTCATATGTTTGCTAGCCATTCATCTGTCTTCTTTAGAGGTTCTATTCATGTCTCTTCCCCATTGATATATGGAATTCTTGGCTTTTTTCATGTGGATTAATTTTATTCCTTTATAGATCCTAGTTATCAAGTTTTTGTCTGATTCAAAATATGAAAATATCCTTTCCTACTGTGTAGGTTGTCTATTTGCTTTGGTTGTTGTCTCCTTAGCTGTTCAGAAGCTTTTCAGTTTGATTAAGTCCCATTGTTTATTTTTGTTGTTGTTGCAATTGCCACGGCAGTCGTCTTCATAAAGTCTTTCCCCAGGCTGATATCTTCCAGTGTTTTTCCTATGCTTTCTTTCAGGATTTTTATTCTTTCATGACTTAAATATAAGTCTTTTATCCATCTTGAATCAATTTTCACGAGTGGAGAAAGGTGCAGGTCCAGTTTCAGTCTTTTACATGTGGATATCCAGTTCTCCCAGCACCATTTATTGAATAGGGATTCTTTCCCCCAGTGCATGTTCTTGTTTGGTTTATTGAAGATTAGATGGTTGTAAGATGTTAGTTTCATTTCCTGGTTTTCTATTCAATTCCAAATATCTATGTCTCTATTTTTGTGCCAGTGCCATGCTGTCTTGACCACTATAGCCTTATAGTACAGTCTAAAATCTGGCATGCTGATGGCCCTGGCTTTGTTTTTATTACAAGGAACTAACTGCCTTAGCTATATGGGTTTTTTTCTTGTTCCATACAACACGCAGAATCATTTTTTCCAAATCTTGAAAGTACAATGTTGGTATTTTAATAGGGATGGCATTGAATGAGTAGATTGATTTGTGAAGTATAGACATTTTAACAATGTTGATTTTTTCCCAGCCATGAGCATGGTATGTTCTTTCATTTGTTAATATCCTCTGCTGTTTCCTTTCTTAGAGTCTCATAATTTTCTTTACAGAGGTCCTCCATTTCTTTGGTTAGGTATATTGCTAGGTATTTCATTTTCATTGAAGCTATTGAAGGGAGTTGTATCCTTAATTAGTTGTATCCTTTAGCCTGACTGTTATTGGTGTATACAAAGGCTACTGACTTGTGAACATGATTTTATATCCTAAGACATTACTGTATTTTTTTTCCATTAAATCGTAGCTGTGTACATTAATGGAATTATGAAGTACAATGTGCTGGTTTTATATACAATTTGAAATACTTTCATCAAACTGGTTAACATAGCCTTCACCGCATTTTCTTAGTTATTATGTTAAGACATTTATATTCTACACTTAGTAGATTTAACATGTATGTACTGCATTTTTTGATGACTTCCAGGAGTCTTGTGGTTGAGTCTTTGGGGTTCTCTAAGTATAAGATCATATCATCAGCAAAATTGAGAGTTTGACCTCCTCTGTTCCCATTTGGATGCCCTTTACTTCCTTGTCTTGCTTAACTGTATTGGCTAGAACTTCCAGCACTATGTTAAATAGTAATGGCGACAGAGGACCACCTTGTCTGGTTCCATTTCTAATTGAAAAGCTTTCAGTTTTACTCCATCCAGGAAAATATTAGCTGTGGGTTTGTCACAGATAGCTTCAATCAGTTTAAGAAATGTGCCACCTATACCTATATTCTTCAGTTTTCTAATTAGAAAAGGATGCTGGATTTTATTGAATGGTTTTTGTGCATCTATTGAGAGAATCATATAGTTTTTGTTTTTGCTTCTGTTGATACGGTGACTAACATTTATGGATTTGCATATGTTAAACCAGCCTTGCTTTCCTGGGATGAAACCTACTTGATCATGATAAGCTGTAATCTGTTGGCTAGGATTTTGTTAAGTTTTGCATCTATATTCATTAGTTAAATTGGTCTGAAGTTCTCCTTTTTAGTTGGGTCTTTTCCTGGTTTTGGTATCAGGGTGATGTTTCCTTTGTAGAATGTGTTGTGGAAGAGTCCTTCCTCCTCAACTTTTTGGGAATAATTTCTGTAGTATGGGAATAAGCTCTTCTTTGAAGCTTTGATAGAATTCTGGTGTGAAGTCATCCAGACCAGGGCATTCTTTTGTTGGGAGGTTTTTTTATTGTTTCTTTGATCTCAGTGCTTGAAATTGATCTGTCCAGGAGCTCTGTTTCTTCCTAGCTAATTCTAGGGAGAGGGTGTGATTCCAAATATTGATCCATTTCCTTCACATTGTCAAATTTCTGGGCATAGAGTTTCTGGTAGTATTCGGAGATAATCTCTAGTATCTCTGTGACATCAGTTATTATTTCCCCTTTATCATTTTTCTTTTTTCTTTTTTTTTTTGGAGATAGAGTGTCACTAAGTCACTCTCAGTAGAGTGCTGTGGCATCACAGCTCACAGCAAACTCAAACTCTTAGGCTTAAGTGATTCTCTTCCCTCAGGCTCCCAAGTAGGTGGGACTACAGGTGACAACACCTGGCTATTTTTGTTGTTGTTGTTGCAATTGTCATTGGTGTTTAGTTGGCCTGGGCTGGGTTCAAACCTGCCACCCTTGGTGTATGTGGCTGACACTGTAACCACTGTCTATGGGCGCCGAGCCTCCCCTTTATCATTTCTGATTGAGGTTACTAGAGATTTTACTTTTCTGTTTCTAGTTAGTCTGGTCAAAGGTTTTATCTATTTTACTTGTTTTTTCAAATACCAATTCCTTGTTTCATTAGTTTTCTGAATGATTCTTTTGTTTTTTTATTTCATTAATCTCTGATTTAATTTTGGATATTTCTTTTCTTCTGCTGGGTTTAGGCTTAGATTGTTCTTCTTTTTCCAATTCCATAAGATAGCTTGTGAGTTTGTTAATGTGCTCTCTTTCTGTTTTCAAATGTAGGCATCTAAAGTGATCAATTTTCCTCTCAGGACTGCTTTTGCTGTATCCCACAAGTTTTGGTAGCTTGTGTCTTCATTGTTGTTATGCTTAAGAAGTTAATGATTTTCTTTATTTCTTCATGCACCCAACTGTCAGTCAGCATAAGGTTGTTACATTTCTGTGCCTTTGTGTGGGGTTGAATGTTTCTGTTGGGGTGAGTTCCACCTTTCGTGCCTTGTGGTCTGACAAGATTCAATTCAGTTTCAATTCTTTTGGTTCTGTTGAAGTTTGTTTTGTTTCCTAGGATATGATCAATTAGATCATCCTTTGATTCTGTTGAGGTTTGTTTTGTTTCCTAGGATATGATCAATTATGATCATCCTTTTTTGACTTTAGTTGTTTTAAATCTACATGTAGCTGAAAATAAGAATCCCTCTTTTCTTCTGGATTCCATTTGCTTGAAAAAATTGTCTTCCAACCCTTAACTCTGAGTTTTAATTTGTCTTTTGAGGTTAGGTGTGTTTCCTGCAAACAGTAAATGGATGGCTTATGTTTTTTAATCCAATCATCCAGTCTGTGCCTCTTCATTGGGGAATTCAAGCCATTAACATTTATTGAGATAATTGATAAGTGTGGTAGCATTCTATTCATCTTATTTTGTGAATGTCCATTTAGTTTTGTCTTTTGCATCATTGTGGAAGCTAGGTTCTGTCCTTTAATTTCTGGGTGCTTACTTTGCTGGTGGACCATTGTGATGGTCAGTGTGTAGAACAGGTTGAAGTATTTCCCGTAGAGCTGATTTTGTTGTGGCAAATTTCCTCAATGTTTGCATCTCAGTAAAAGATTTGATTTTGCCATCAATTTTAAAGCTTAGCTTAGTGGGATATAGCATTCTGGGCTCAAAATTGTTCTGGTTAAGTAGATTGAAGGTAGATGACCATTGTCTTCTTGCTTGAAAAGTTTCACTAGAGAAGTGTATGGTAACCCTGATGGATTTGCCTCTGTAGGTCAATTGGCACTTAGTCCTGGAAGCTTGCAATATCTTTTTCTTTTGTCTTGACTTTGGACAGGTTCATCACAATATGTCTTGGAGAAGCTCTGTTAGAGATGAGGCAACCTGGTGTCCGATATCCCTCTGAAAAGAGTGCATCAGAATCTTTGGTGATATTTGGGAAATTTTCATTTATAATATTCTCTAGTATGGTTCCATTCCTCTGGGTCATTCTTCTTCCTCTTCTAGGATACCTATAACTCATCTGTTTGAATGCTTCATAAAGTCCCATAATTCTGTCAGTGAATGTTCTGTTTTCTCTCTCTTCTTTTCTGCCTCTTTCACTATCTGAGTTATCTCAAAAGCTTTATCTTCTACCTCTGAGATTCTTTCTTCTGGATGATCTAATATGTTGGTGATACTTTCATTGCATTTTTAAGTTTCCTAATTGACTGCTTCAATTCCTTCAGCTCTGATATATCCTTTCTATATTCTTCATATCATTCATCTCTTATTTGATTCTGTTTTTGGATTTCTTTTTGGTTATTTTCCACTATATTAGCAATTTCCTTTATTCTTTCCTTCATGTCCTTCATTGTTTTCATCATCTGTATTTTAAATTCTCCTTCTATCATTTCTAACATTTCTTTATAGGTGGAATCCTCTGCAGTAGTTACCCCTACTTCTGGGGTAGGTTCTTTTGGACTGGTTTTTCATGTTGCCAGGATTTTCTGCCGATTCTTCCTCATGAGTGTTTTCTTTTGCCTGTTTCCTTGCCCTAATTTTACTTTTACTTCCTCTTGCTCTTTAAGTTACCATGCCTCTGGCCTAAGGTTTTTATGAGTCCTTTTAGTACAGGACCAGAAGGATGAGAAGAGTGAAGAGCAAGAAGGGAAAAAAGATTAAAAAAAAAAAAAAAAAAGAAAAGAGAGAAAGAGAAATAAAAAGAGAAAGGAGAGGAGGTGAGTAAAAGGGAATAGTGATGAAAAGAATAGAAACACAGAAAGAGGGAGACAGGAGTAATAAAGGTATACAGTGGGTACTTTGACTCAACCTTAAAACCCCCCAACCTCTGAGGGTGCTGGGTTGGGTGGTTCCCTTGAGGTCAGCAGCTCTTTGTCAGCCTGTTTAGACACAGTACCCCAACTCCACCACATTGATAGGAAAGACACAAATACTATAAATCAAACCAAAACAGACAAACAAAGAAACTAATAGGATAAATATGGGGGAAAAATCCAGACAATAGGGGCAGAAATCCTAGCAAAAAGGAAGTTCTAATTGTTGAAGAAGGCAACAATGGAAAATTATATCTAAAATAGAGAAATGAAGAAAGAAAGAAAAAGAAAAAAAGAAAAATCTAGAGGGAAAATGTTATAATAGAAAAAAAAAAACATAAAATAAAACCAAAAATGAAGCACTATATATTGCTGAATATCGTCTGGGCAACAGTCATATTCTGGGGTGTGAGATGTTAATCACGATGCTGATACAGCTGTATGAGATGGAGACTGGAGGCCTCTGCTTATTTCTCAAACCCAGCAGGGTTGATAGCCTAAATCTTTCTGCAGCCCACTTAAAAGACACTTTAAACTTTAACCTTGGCTAAGCAGTAACCTTTCCAGGAAAGCACTTGTCACTGGGATCTCTCCTGAAGTGGCTGCCCACTTATCCAGTGTTCCAAAACTGGTCTCACTCAGTGCCAAATACTGAAATCTCCGCTTTTCCCCAGCGTCTCAGTCACTGCCTTTGTGCTGCTCAGTCACTAGATTACTTGCCCAAGATCGCCCAGCCACATCCTCGCTCCTGGACCCTGAGGGCAGAGCCTGCAGGGCCAGTTCTCCCATAATGGCTGCACAGGCTCTGTCACCCTGAGGAGGAGACTGCAGAGGCAGTTCTCCCACAATGTCTGTGCCAGCGGCCCACAGCTGAACAATATTAGCTCCTTTCAGGCTTAGCAGCTCAGTCCAGGGCCCTAGACAATGCTTAAAGTCATCTACACTCTCACCCAAGTTCTCCCAAGGTAATTCAACCAAGTGCCCAAGTCCAAACAAACAAAACAGCCCACAGGTAAGGCCTTTCCTGTTTGCAGTCTCGCTGCTGCTGTAGTTACAGTGGTGGGCAGCCTCCAACTGAATGAATGCATGCAACTACTTGCCAGTTCTCCACTGCTTTTGTCCTCCTTGTGGGGTCCAGAAGTCTCTTGCTGTCTCCCTGTGTCCCCAAAGGGATGTTTCGGGGCAGATCCCACCAGCCAGAGATGCCTGGAGTCTTCTGTCCCCCATTTCACTGTGCCCAGTTGCAAAGAAGCTGCTATTCGGCTGCCATCTTGCTCCTCCCCCTAATTTTAAATACTTTTTAAAGATTCTAAAGTTTCTATAAGGATCCTCTGTGTGGGGATTATTATTTCAGGATCTGCTGTATGATTGAAGGAAAGGCTCTTCCAAGGTGCGTATGTAAATCAAATTCAATAACTGATTGGTTGCAGTTATGCACTGAAGGTTTTTCGACTTTCCAGTTGAAATTTTCCTGGTTTTATAATCAGAAGACAATTAGTAGTTTGTGATTGGTAAAGTCTATATTTGTTTTTCTTCTAAGGTGATGTTGGGGTACAGAAAGTGATTCTTAAAATACTGTAGCTTAGGCATGCTGAGTGATTTCAAAATTGGAAAGCTTTTCAGAAATAATCCTGAATGTCAAGGCCCTTAAAACCTAGCCTTGCTTCACTCACCACCAGGGTAGAGATGGACTCTTTAACGTGTCCTTATGTAACAAAGTCTCTTACCAAAATAAAAACAGTTGCCTTCTATTGCTTTCCTGTTACCTCCTTATCTAGTGCAGATAGAAAATACAACCGCTTCTGGAAGGTTTTTTTTCCTCAACATGATTTCTGCCTCTCTGGTGCATTCAGATTCCTAAAAAAGCATCAACAAGTTAGTTTCCTTCTTCCCAGTCAGTTCATCCTCTCTAATCATTTTTTGCCTCTCAAAAAAATTCCCATCTCTTTCTTCTGTTCTGAAAAAGGGAATTTAAGCTTCTGTTCCCCAGTGGGAGATTGAGGTAAATCTC
>CAUYON010076071.1:0-40032 GCA_963573935.1 Arctocebus calabarensis
CAATGTGCTGGTTTTATTTACAATTTGAAATGTTTTCATCAAACTGGTTAACATAGCCTTCACAGCATTTTCTTAGTTATTGTGTTAAGACATTTATATTCTACACCTAGTAAATTTCACATGTACCCTTGTAAGATGCACGGTAGATGTGGTCCCACGAATTACTCTCCCTCCACCCATCCTTTCCCTTCCCCTCCCCTCCCTCTCTCCTTTCCCCTTCTTCTTGAGCTATAATTGGGTTATAACTTTCATAAGAAAGCTATAAGTTGGTTTCATGGTAAGACTGAGTACACTGGATACATTTTCTTCCATTCTTGAGCTACTTTGCTAGGAAGAATATGTTCTAGCTCTAAGTTCTTTTTAAAGACCTGATATATGCTATTCCAAGTCACAGGTATGATCATAAAATTCTCCTACACATAAATGGCTCTCACTATCCACAGCATAAAGATGAAACTTCTTAACCTACAACTCAAGGTTCTCTAAAACCCAGTTTTGACCTGCTTCTTCTATCCTATCTTCTTCCATTCCCATATAACCATAGGCTCCACATAGACTGGACAATTTTTCTCAACACGTACAAGCCCTACACTTCGCTGCATGACTTTGTTCCCTTTGTTTCCTTCATTTTCAATCTTCAAGTCTCACAAATAATATCTTCAACATCTTCTGTAATTGCCCAATAAGGGAGAACAACTTCTCCTTTGAGCAGGCTTAAGATTTTATCTATACTCCTATCCCATTGTTTGTTTTTACAATTTATTGTAAACACATATGCACATGTTTGTTTCTTTAATAAATCATTTCCTAAAGAAAATCTGAATCTTAGTCAATGTGATCCTCCTTCAGCTCCCAGGCGTGCCTGGTAGACAGTCACTCAAAATAAAAGTTGGTTGAATACACAAATGAATTAGTTTAATTGTTTAAATCTGTATCTTTACCTTTGATTCTGTAGGAAAGGTTCTCTGTAGGAATTTCTTATTTTTATCTCTCATCTTATTCCTCACCTCTTTTCCAAGAAAACACAAGTTTAAGAAAATCTTTGGTCTCTGCAAACAACCCTTGTTATTTACCTACAGATTTCTTTTTTCTTTTTAATTTTGTTTTATTTTTATTGTGTATTTTTAGGGGCTTCTTTATTAAATCATAACTGTATACATTGATGCATTTATGGGATTCAGTGTACCGACTTGATATACAATGTGAAATGCTTACATCGAACGGATTAACACATCCATCACCTTGCTTACTCATTTAAAACTATTAAGAAAGGAGTATAATGGTCTTACCTACAGATTTCTAAGGTCAGGTCTTCATCTCAGCATCCTTTATCCTAGCACCACATACCCTATTTTGCTAATAAATATCGCAAGCTCAAGAAGGAATATACAATTTTGATATTAACTTGAATAAAAAAGAAATGTCATAAAGAGAGGAACTGCTGCTTCAAGAAGGAAATTTCTTAAAAGATAGAATATTCCAAAAACAAAGAGTTTTCTGTATCTTCTGTTTGAGAATATCTATGCTCCAGTACCAATGTCAGGGTGGGTATGTTCCTTCGGTATGGATAAATGAGAGTTGATGCAAGAAAGGTTAGGTTTTTTGTTTTGTTTTGTTTTGTTTGGCTGTAGAGCACTTTGCCTTCCTTTCTGTTTATTAGTATAACTGGTTATGAGAATGGAGATATAGAAGCAGAAAGGCTAAAATTACCCAGGCCAAAGTCAGATAAAGAGGGAACAGAATGTCAAGAGTTTTGCTTCCTCTGCTGCTTTTCGGCCATGACCACATCTAGGTGGATGAAAGAGACAGGTGACCATTACTGCAGATTGAGTGCCATCTCCTTCATCCCTTCTCTAGAGGCTGCCATTGGTGGGGCAGTTTCCTCCTTCATTACAGGTCAAGTCCTTCTTACACCACCTCATTGGCTTAATGGCTGTGAAAGAGTTTGCAATTCCTTCACCAGTTTAGAAAGGATGAGAATAATAACACCTATTACCACCTAGCACAGTCAGACTTTATAAACTCTAAAGTGCTGCTCAAATGTTAGTTGCTACTGTCCATTCAAAGATGACTATTTTTTTTTTATTCTCCTACATCAAGGGCTAGTGAAAATTCTTTTATAAGGGCCTGATAATAAGTATTTTAGGGTTTGTAGGCCATGTGGTCTCTGTTGTACCTACTCAACTATGCTTTTGTAGCAGGCAAGTAACCATAGATAATATACAAATGGATGGATGAGCCTTGTTCCAATAAAACTTTATTTACAAAAACAGGTGGCAGAACATATTAGGCCCATGGACCGTATTTGCAAATCCCTACCCTATGCCTTTGGTACAAAAGAAACACCAGAGGCAGAGAGGAATATCTAAACTCCCTTTGGAACAAAGAATGGTATCGTTGAGTTTTGTAAAGAATTGTCCCGAGACTTTTACACATCTCTTTAAAATTTGAGTTTTAATTTTTGTTATCATCATCATCTTCATTATTACCATCATTTTAGACCTATCGAGAAGTGTTAATAAGAGAGGCATAAAGGAACCCTAGTTTTCTATATGTACCACTTGACCACACTCTCTTCTGGGAAAGACAGTTTTGATTATTGTTAACGAAAATATCAATCATATTTGTGGTGAAAGGTCGCTACATTTTTTAACAAATTGGTCCTTTGAGCAAGATGAATTTTAATGAATTGGTTTATTAACCTAAAGGTTGAACCAGACTGAGAGTAACTGAATGATTTGTTCATAATTAGTATTATTTATAATTATTTTACTTGGGAAAAAATATCACCTTAAATGTCAGGATGTTTTTTAATTGCTTCAGATGAGATTCAAAATAATTGACTTTGCAAATGTATTTTTAAAAAACTCTTTTAAAAATACTTGAAACTGCTGACAGTCTGTCTAGAAGAGGCAAGATATTGATATTCATTACTAGGAACAGGGCAGAAATTGATCCATGATTTTTTTGAACCAGATGAATTGTGTATTGTGGTCACTTCTGGACTCTAAAATAGAGGAAATGCTGATATAGAGTGATAGGTTTGCTTCTCTTCCCATTAAATTTGCTAAGTGAGTATGCTGTGTGAATGCTGGTGTATGTTTTTTTGCTCAAATATGCATGTATATTTGCATATGTTTTGTATTAAAAGAGGAATAGGTACATTCTTAAAAGAAGAAACACATATGCGTGCATACATACATATATAGTCATAGTTTTAGGAAAATATAGTCTGTGTATCCATTGTACCTCCAGACACGTGATTTCAATAGGATGCTTTTTGCAGTTAAGTAGGTGTGTGACTTAAACTTGGCACCTCTATAAATATTTGGTTTATCAATTGATTGGTAGAGATGCAAAAAAGCAGGAGAATATATCAGCAACTGGAGAAAGAGGGCTTTTAAAATAATTTAAATTGTGAAATATGGGTAAATCATTAGTAAGAAACAGGCAGCATAAGAACGAGGATGGTGCTTTAGAATTACATAGCACTTTCAGAGACCCAGACTGTAGATGTGAAGGTCTGATCTCACGTGCCACTCACGGCTACACTTGGGAGCAGACGGGAAGGGTAGTAACAGCTTCATTTGACAGACGATGGAGAGAAGTCAAGGGATTTGCCCAAGGTCTACATGCATTCACCATGCAGAAGGGGCAAGAAGAGGCAAGATACTGATATTCATGACTAGGAACCTGAGGGGTGGGGGTGTGAATGTGTCTACAGGTGTCAAAGCCAACTTCAGTCTTCATAGCTAGACTCAATCAGCCAGACCCAGCACGCAGAACCCAATTTTCCATCCGAAACATTTCAACAAATGAAACAAGAAAATGACCTGGAAAAAATAACTCAGGCCGGGAATCCATAGCGAGGGGCTGATCAACACAGTCCCCTGACTGCTCCTTCTGAGCACAGGCAGTATGATCCTGGGCCTGTGACACAGTGGGGCGTTCACCCCGGCAGCAGTGTCCAAGACACAGACAAATCACTTGCCCAGGTAGCCGAGCAGACACCATCAATTACGATCTGCATGTTTGAGAACTTGAAAAATGTCATTAAAAAGACCATTTGATGGTGGCGAAAAGGGAAAAATCACAAAGTTCCCCATCTATCTCCCAACAAGTTTGCTCTGAAAAGTGCTATGGAAATAGGGAGTCATGTATTTAAATTTTTCCCAGAATAAAATTAATACATATATTATATTCAACACATATTTTATTATCATACTTTTATTATATATATATATATGTGTGTGTGTGTGTGTGTATGTGTATATATATTCCTCCAAAGCACAGTAGGCAAACCCCCCGCTGAGAGTAGTAAGGGTATATTAACTGATTAATTATTATTAATGCCATCTTTTATTTAGCTGGCAATTATAATCTATTAAGAGCATTTATTCACATTATCTTACTCGATTTTCAGAAAAACCCTGTAAGGCTCATCAGTAATATATTATTATCTCCCTTTTATAGACAAAGGAAAAAGCAAACTCAGATATCTCCTTGCTTAAGCTGCTCTCACCAGGAAGCAAAGCCTGGACTAGACGGAAGAATTTCTGACTCCGAGTCCATCACCCAGAGCGACGGTGGAAGATCCAGAGGAAGAAAGAGGAAGGGAAAGTGTGCAGCTCTAGTCCAGAGGAGAGACCTGATAACACCCCCAGACCGAGATTCCTTCCAGTTTCAGTCCAAGGCCGGAGTAGGTGTGACCCTGTGACACACGACCAGAATAGTCAGAGGCACTGGCAGGCACATCTACTCACTTGGAGTTTCCTTGTGCAAGTGAGCCTCCCTGTCATGTTGTGGGAAGTTCCTGGGGCGGCCGAGTTGGAACCCACTTCAAACCAAGTCAAGGCTCTGATTCAGTTCCCGAGCCCTCCTCACCCTGCACTCCTCCGCTCCCTGGTCAGCCTTTTACATCACACCCTGCAACCATTTTTTTTTTCTTTTCACTCCCGGGGCTCCTCCCTCCATTCTCCCCTGATCTTCCAACTCCTGCAACACTGCCTCCCCCCTTTCATCTCTGCTGACCACCTCTGTGTCTGCTCCACCGCTCCTGCCACCCCAGACTCTGGGACCCCCTCTGTAGTCCTCTTGCAGTACCGACCTGTGTCCTGCAGCCACAGGCACCTCCTGGTTGCCCCTCCGATGTCCTGGCTCTGCCTGCTGCCACCAGCCTCCACCCAGGGCCTGTGAGCTGTGCATGTCTTCAAGCTCTTTGTTGCTTTGCCTCCTTAATTTATCATACTAGGTAAATAACAACAAATAAAAGATGGTATCGTCCATGGTTCTCGTCTGCAGCCTCCACAAGTGTTGTCTCAGACCCCAACTTTGCAACAAAGAAATCTCACAGTTGGGTGAGTGAAAATCAGTTACAGGACAGGAGCAGAAAACTTCTGTGCTTCCAAAATTCCGCAGCCCCAGCTGCCCTCCGGGGGCTCCCCCTTGTGGAAGATGCGGGGCATGGCAAGGCAGTGCCCAGCTGGGACGGTGGAGGGCGGGAGAAGAACGCACATCCTGCCCGGGTGGGGTGGGGTGTCCCCACCCCCGAGGTGTGGGGTCCGAGTCCAGCCTCTGTGCGCTGCGGTGTGGAGGTCCTCTGTAATTCATCAGCGGAATAGCTCGGGGAGACAGCACGCTGGGCGCCCGAGGTCTCTGAGTCCAGGTAAGTGTGGTATGAGTAACAAGCTTGCGCAGCTTCTGCTCCGTATGGGAGGTGGTGACTGGAAAGCATTCGCCTCCGCTTCGTGCCCTGACTGGCACGAGTGTATCACACAGTCGGACATTCACTTGGGGCTGCTCTGGGAGACAGGCGTGGTCTCCGCTGTCTGAGTAAAGAGTCAAGGTCCATCTGTCCAAATGATGTGTTTTTCAGAGGAATACGCTCTCCCCATAACCCACCTGGCAGTGTTGTCATCCTCACCACCTAAGTAGCCCAAAGCTGCTTCTGCTGTGAGTTATCATTGTTGTGTTTGGTCTTTATTCCTGTAGCATCTGTGTCACTCGTGGAGAAAGAGCCCCTGAAGGATCTGTGGTCTGAAATAGAGTTTGATGATCTCAACTCCAAGTCCAGTCTGTGAACTTGTGGCTGTGGGTCACTACAGAGCTGCCACCAATATCAGGAAGGTAGTGGAACTAAATAGAGCTCAGTGGGAAACGGTTTGAGAATCAGTCAGTCTGCAGATATTAATAAGCGGTGTTTCTACTGACCGCACCCCCACCCCCGCCCGAGCTCCCTTGCCAGGATTGCTTGAGTAGACCAGATAGCGTGTCATGGCCAAACAAGCTCTAGGCTTACACAGCGGTAGATTGGACCCCTATCTGGGCCACTTATTCTACAGTCAATTAACAACTCTCACCTCAGTTTCAACATCCAGAAAATGGAGTTCACTGAATTTCACAATCAGGATCTTAAAACAGATATGATGTCAAAATGAGGCAATGTATCACAAACCCTTCAGAGCTAGCAGACTATTGTTATTCTGCAAAGTTTTCTTACGTGGGTTCCACTAACTGTGCTGGTCCACTAAAAAGCTTCCCGCCTGGCCTATTTGTTGTGCAGCTCCATATTTGACATAGCAGTGAGCCTCTCCTGCAGGCCCAGGCTGGGGCTCCCAGTCCATCAAGCCCACCATGCCCTCTTTATAGCAGGGGAGCCAATCAATACTCCCTAACGACATGGCTCCTTGCTCTGCACTGAGGATGGTCAGTCGCTCCCCTTTCCTCCACAGACAAAGCAGACTCTGAACACACAGGGCCGTGGGAGGTCAGGAATCCTAAATTCCAATCGCAGTTCCATGGACTTTGCTTGTGCATTTGGATGAGCCTCTGGGTGAGCCTCTGATTGGGTGAGCCTCTGATTCTGAGTCTTTTTCTTAAAGGCAACATAGACACTGCAGAGATAAAAACAAAAGAAAAGACCAATCAGTTTAAGCAAAAGGAGCTGTGTGTCACTTAAATGAGGATGATAATGATGATGAACCTAATTACTGTTTCTGTTACTGATCATGAATTCAATAAATACTTCTCAGACCTATGTTGGGCCTTCAGCTGGTTATGAAAAAGCTAAACTGCATTGAAGACATCTCAATTCTGTTATCAACTCAACAAGTAAAAGAGAGTAACAAGGCTTTAGAGAATTCAAGGAAAGCTGCAAAAATAAAAGGATTGCCTTTCATGTGACTAGACCTAACGCCAAGGACCACTGTGAAAGATGGAATCAAAATCTCATAAAGGGAGTGGCAGGGGCCTGGGGCCCATGGGGGATACCGAGTGATGGGTTGAGAAACAGGAAAGTGAATGGGAGGGAAGAAGAATCTGGTCTCATTCCCCTTTTGGACTGGTCAGAGCCTGCCATTCTAGGCCCCACACCAGGCAAAATGGAATACCCTGAAAATCAAGAAAGAGACTCGAAGCCATGTCATGGGGAATTTGGAAAACCAGGAATATTTAGCAGATGAAGCTACAGCTCCGGAATTGCTGTATTCATATATCCAAAGGCTCTCAGGTAGAAAGGGGATGGAATTTGCTCTGCTCAGCTTCAGGGAATAGAATGGAACCCATCAGGAGAAACTCCAAAGAGAATGATTTTTGGTTCACTATAAAAAAAATAAAATATTCTGCTGGTTTTGTCCAAACGTGGGAAGGTCACTTCCTGTCTGGAGAAGACTCTGAGAGGGTTCTGTCACTGAAAGCTCTTTGGTCAAGGGAAAGGCCCACGCACAGAGGCTGCCTGGACTGAAATAACCTTTGGGGATCCTGCTCACTCTCGGAGTATTTGAGCCTATGAACAACGTGGGGTCCACAAGGACGAACTAGACAAAAGAAGCCCGTGAGATTCTTGCACAGAGCATGTAAATCCAAGTGAGGGATCACACAGGCTAACACGTTAGCTGATCAGGTAAGTCCAAAGCTGCCTTCTTCTCTCCTTCCCACGATTATTTATTTTAGTATCTTAGGTAATTCCAAGATTTAAGCCCTTTCTTGGTAGAGCAAATACCCTTTAGTATAGAAGAAAACACAAATCTCTTACTGAATGATCAGTTTAAGGAGCATCTCAGGTTTTAAAAGAGATGTTTAGAGATCATCTTATCAAACGTTTAAATTCCTTCCATAACTTCCCTGATGGAGTGGTCGCCTGATCTCTGTTTGAACCTGGCCTTTGAAGTTGAA
Source organism: Arctocebus calabarensis (assembly GCA_963573935.1). Taxonomy (NCBI): domain Eukaryota; kingdom Metazoa; phylum Chordata; class Mammalia; order Primates; family Lorisidae; genus Arctocebus; species Arctocebus calabarensis. The sequence goes on from CAUYON010076071.1 coordinate 8,173, forward strand.
TTGATGGTAGGCCATTCTGATGGGTGGGGCAAAATAAATAGAAATAAAATAAAATAATAAATAAGTTTTAAAAAGAATAAGTAAAATACATACATGCAAAATGCATCCGAAAGATATGGAAACAAAGGCAAAGAAGGCCGTACCTTTAGGGTGGTATCAGAGCATAAAGACAGAACCCAAAATTAATCAGAATTTTTAAAAGTCAGAATTACAATACATTTTTAAAATGCCACCTCCAGTTTGAGGGACCACACTTGTGACACATCTTAATGATGAAGCACGTAAGTGAAGTTGTTGCCCGTTTTGTGATCTTTTGTATCCTTGTGTGAGCCTTACGATGTATGCTGGAAAAATATAAAACTAGGGACAGGAGAGAGAAAAAGGGTACAGATTGCAAGTGAACAAGGAAAAAATACCGCAGAGCTTTGGGCAGGGCTGGTATGTGGTATGTGTTTGGAACTGCTTGTATGATATGAGCTGGGACAGAGTTATTAAAAGATGTACAGAGCTGGTGAGGATGTCAGACAAGAAATGGAACATTCAAATGATTGAGCAGAAGGTACAAAGGGCTTAGGTGGAGGAAGAAAAAGAATTTAGGGATGAAGGAAAAGGGAGAGGATGTACACAGTGGTGTGTGCCTATAATCCCAGCTACTCGGGAGGCTGGGGAGTTTAATTTGGGCCAAGTTCAAGACCAGCCTGGACAATATAGCAAGACCCCATCTCAAAAAAAAAAAAAAAGAAAAGAAAAAGAAAAAAGGGAGAAATATGAGAGGAGAAAGAAAAATTTAGAGGTAAAAATATGTGAAAATAGAGCCTGCAGGGAAGTCCAAGATAACTGGGACATGTCCAAGGTCATCTCAGGGTATAAGAGGAAATGAGATGAGGGAATAAGGATCAATGTTGAGGGGAAAGAAGGATGCAAGGCACTGAAGGATCTTCTGAGTGGAAAGAAACAGAATGAAAGCCACAGTCAGCTTAAGACTTGGTTTCTCCATTGCTCTGACCCTGACTTCTCAGGCAGGCATAGTGAAGGATCCCTTCCTGGCTGCAGAAGGCTGTTAAGTCATTGGAAATCTCTGAATCGATCACATGTTGACTGAGTGCCTCCTATGTCCTCAGATATCTGATAGACATAGAAACCAAAATATTAATTTAAAATCCATGGTTATTTCAGATTGTATATGAAGTCAGCACATTATGCCCCATAATTGCACCAATGTACACAATTATGATTTAATAAAAATAAAAAAAAATTTTTTTTAAATCCGTTCTGTGTCCCAGAATAATCTCAATTACTTTCAGTCAGTTAACAATCATTTTCTCAGAAACTACTATTGGCTGAAGACCATGGTACACACCAGGAATCCAACTGGGACAAGGAGGGCACCGAGGAAGTGGGGAAGGGGAGAAGGACAAACATGTAAACTCCTACGAAGGATTAGAGGGTGCTATGCAGAAAAATAACAGAATATCCAAAGTAGTGTTCCTAGTTCTTATGTTTTTAACAGAAAAGAATTGTGAAAGAATCGGAAGCAATTGGTCTGCAGGAAGTTTCTTCCTGGTTTGGGAATCCCAGAGAATATTCCTCAGTCCCAGTGTTTAGACAAAGATGGTGGAGGCTGAGCCCAGGATAGCAGCTCTGGGAAGCTGGCAGGGAGCCAGACTGGGCAGGAAGACTGGCTTTACTCCTCGGGGAAATGAGGAGCCTTGGAGTGGAAGGAAGAAGCCTCCTACCCAGGACCCTCCTTGTATAGACCCCACTCACCCTGCCCTGTGTGGCCTGCACAGTGGCTGTGGCCTTCACCTGTGGCTCAGCCAGAAAATGGCCTCTTTGGAGCCTCTCCTGGCTTTCCTGTCCCCTTGCTTTTCAACCCAGGCTTGCAGATGAGCCTGGCTCCCCTGCTCTAGACTGAACGCCTCTGTTTCGGGGAAGCAATTGCATTTTCCTTGGCACAGGTACAGCTCGCCGAATTCTTTCAGGCCAGGCCAATTACAACAAGCCCTAAAACTGCTGAGCCCAGTGGTTTCTTCTGAGATCTGCTTACATTCCCTCCCTGAAAAGATCAGGGGCCCACTCGGTGCAGCCTCCACCCCCTAAAAGTGCACGTTTCACTTTGAAGGTGGAGGGGGCATAGGACCCTTTCCTGAACAGGGGATGAGGTGAGACCAATTTTCACTTTGATTTTACATTCCTTGATTGCGTTGCACCCTATTTTAAGAGGATGGACAAGATAGCTCAGGGTCGGCATCCTTGAAGACTGTCTTGAGAAAGAGCGAGAGAGGCTTTTAGCATAAGCCCCGTGGGATCTCAAGTTGGCAGAAGAATTTATATGTGTCAGTACCCTCTCTCATGCCTGGACTTCCACTGGGTTCAGGGTTCAATACTGAAACAACATTCTTATAAATTCTGGCTTGGTAAAGCAGATGAAGTCAGTATATAGATGACTTCTGGTTTTTTCATAATCCTAAAATATTTGCACAGCCATAATCCAATTCTAGAAGGGATTACTCCAAAGTTCGGGGTATTGTTCTTTTTTCAGATTTTGAATTGTTACACCAAGATTTTTCAATACACTTACCTGTTTGTTTTCTGTTTTACTTACTTTAGAACGCATAACATTCCCTAGCTTAAGGGAAGACACAGAGGGGATATTTTAATGACAACAGGTCAAGCAAAGGCACAACCAGTTTGGAATTAAAAATGTACACAATCACCAAGAAGATACCAGGGAGGCTATGTCGACCAGTTTCATGAAAGTGTGTCAGATTGTATGTGAAGCCAACACATTGTACCCCATGATTGCATTAATGTACACAGCTATGATTTAATAAAAAAAATTAAAAATTAAAAAATTACCCGCGAATAACGAATACAGCATGGAATCTGAGGGCGGATCACTGGGAACTGACCAATTCTGGGAGGCCTCTGCAAGAGCGTCCTTCTCACAACACAAAATCATCACAGAAGCATGTCCACCACTTTGGTCCCTGACTCAAGACCAAGGCAATGGCCATGCAGGTCGTGCTTGAGTCTGAGGGCAGGCTTCAGACTGGCCAAACCGGGTTTCTTGAAAAGAAACAGTTGGACTCCTTCTCTTCCTCATTCTCACAGGCAGGATAATCTACAGGGTCCAGAGCTATGAGAGCGTTTAGATCTGAACTTTTTCACTCAGGAACTACAGAGTTACAAGTTCAAAAATGCCATTGTGAACTTAGAAGACAAGAAATAAGAGCAAATCTCTTTATCTGCAGAAGGGCAAATAAATTCTAGGAACCTAGGTAGTTCTAATATCCTTACCTAGCATGAAGAGCAAGGGGGTCTCTGGTGACAACTCTCCTAGGAATGGGCTCTGTCAAGGCCTCCCAGCACCACTCGAGTCAGAAGCTTTCAGCCTCCTCCAGGTACTTGGCAATCAGAAGTAACCACATCTCCGCGATTTTGAGGTAAATTTACAAACTGAAATTTGCCTGGTTTAAGTACAAGGATGCTGCCTTTTCTGTACCAGCTAATGAAGAGTCAATACTCACATTTCCAGACCAAGAAGGAAAAGAATATCTTAGGCTAAAAACAGCCTTCAGTATACTACATGGGATTGGAAGAAGAGTCAGATTTCTTGTCTTTAATCAAGTATATAGCTGGGCTGAACTGCTACACATCTTTCTTGAGTCCTTGGCCGAGGACCAATCTGGGTCATAAAAAGAGGAAATCCTCTGGGCCCAGGTAGATCTCTAAAGAAAGAGCTTTAGTTGGCTGGGCTTTGTTTATCAAAAGAACATTTTTTCTTGTCCTGGAGTCAGCAAACATTCTGCCAGGTAATCTGAGAGGCCTACAGGGAGACTTAAATGAGACCAGTCCAAGGGTCCCCTACCAAAATCTTTAACGTTGAAGGCTGCCAAGATGCCATCTTCATGACATTGCCAAATGCCTACTGTTTGGGGGGGCAGTGAACACAGAACTTCATTAAAAGTCATTTCCCATTTCATTACTAAAGCCAAGGAAATCTGGTACCAGAGCCTGGGATTTTTTGAGGAAGAAAACGTTGACAGACAGCGTGAGGGCAGGAATAATTTAAAACACTAAAGGTCGTTCTCTACTCTAATGGTGCAGAGGATTGCTAGGGCACATTCTGTTAAATTTTGCCCTCCTACTTCCTTGTATTTTGCCCTCCCTCTTCCTTGTAGTATCCCCCCTTCTGTGTGCCCCGAGTCCCATTAAGTATTAGATATTATCACCACTAAGAGTTGGGGCAGAGCAGTGCCCATGGGACCCATAAAATGGCATCATCCCTCAGGGAAGTGCCAACCTGTGTCCACAACCCTATTTCTGATCTCGACTCACCCTACACCAGGGTCATACTCAGCCATAATGGTAGGTTATGGGGAAAAGTTTGCACAGCTAACAGACCACTATTGTTTATTGCATGTTTCTCAGCAAGAAAAGTGTGGAAAGTTCAGCTGCTCCCATTGGCCATTGGACAAACGCCCAATTGCTCTCTGGGGAAATCTGATCGTGACTGTGTCAGAGTCAAGTTCTCCCTCCCCTCCACCAGGCCCCTCCTTTCATTTGCTCGGCTGCCAAGCTCTGTCCACTCTTTCTCCATTCTATTTCCTGAATTAGGCCCTTTCTTTTATTCATGTTGCAGTTATCCTTGGTGAAGTTTTCATCGTTTTCTTCCCCTGGACGAGGGCCGTATCTTCCCATTTATTTCTTAACACTTATTTCTACCCATTGTAATCCATTTTCCACGTGACTCTTCGTTTGGACTGCTCGTGTCACTCTTCTATTCAAACACTCTAGGTGATGCTCTGTCGCCTACTGGTCACAAGTGACTTTACATTGCCTTCAACCAAAGTCCAGCAAATAAACGGACAGCTTTCTTCACAAAGATGACATTGTCCAGTGACTCACATGTCACCCTATGAATGAGGGACTGAGGCCCAGAGAGTTACATTTCAAGTAGCCCAGGCTCCAGGGGTAACCCTCACTTGCCCTGTCCAAATGGGTTTCTCTCCTGTCTGTCCTCCTCCCTAGTCACAATCAACAAGACCTTTCCTGTGTCTGCCCTGAATGACCTCTTAAGCTCTTGAATTCTACTATCTTTAACTGCAAGTTCCCCTTTCAGAAATGAGATTAGCAAAGTAAAAAAGAAACAACTGAGTCCCAAGAAAAACACCGGAGGATGACAGCAGATTGAGGTTGGAAAGGCTGAAATGGAAAGTGAGCTGCCGGCTGTGTGCGTCTCTGGTTTGCCCACACCCGCATCCCGGGACCTTAATCATCTACAAACCATTAGCTTGATCGGGACGGGCCGTTTTCTGCCACGCTGATGTCAGGATGTGAATATCTGTAATATAGATCACCATGATTTGACTGTAATAATAATCTGTGATGATAGCAATAGTCTAATGGAGAAACGCGTTTGGATAAAGATCCTTGACTCTCAAGAGAGCTGCACGAACACTGTAAGTCGCATTGCCATTGCTGGCGCTGAACACAGTAGTGGCTAGGAGTGGATATTCCGTCTTCACATGGAGAGACAGAACACACCACGCGACAGACCATTCTGAAGATTCCAATTCTAGAGAGTGTCTTTTTTGCTGTGTGTTAAAAGATAGACATGCTCTAACCCGCATGTCTTCCGTCGCCTTTGTTTGTTGGTTTACCATAGATTGTTTATGGCCTTGCAAGCAGAGAAATACTCTCAGCCCTTCCCAGCTGGCCAGTTGGCTTGACTCACAGAGCTGTGCTAAAAGTTACAGTTAAAATGTCTGTCCCCTAAAAGGGCCATCGAGCATTGCTCCATAGGAGAGCTGCCAATCACACTTCTAGAGGGACAGACATATAAAAGAACCCAGGGCGGTGGGCGGCACTGTGGCTCATCAAATAGGGCGCCGGCCCCATATACCGAAGGTGGTGGGTTCAAACCCGGCCTCAGCCAAACTGCAAAAACAGAAAAATAGCTGAGCATTGTGGTGGGCACCTGTAGTCCCAGCTACTTGGGAGGCTGAGGCAAGAGAATCACCTAAGCCCGGAGTTGGAAGTTGCTGTGAGCTAGGTGACGCCACGGTACTCTACCGAGGGCGATAAAGTAAGACTCTGTCTCTAAAACAAACAAACAAAAAGAACCCAGGGTGGCGGGTGAGTGTAGATGCCAAAAGTATCATCACCACTGCCTCTGTCTACTAAGAAAAAAAAAAGCAAGAATCCTGCCTACACTGTGACCCCAGCAAAGAATCTGGAATTAACCCACATCCCCTTGTTCACTGTGACTCAGCCAGAGCAGTGCAGGTGGCGACAGGTGCTTGCTTGTATCCTAAAAACGTTTTGTTTCCTGAGGGTAGAGATGAGATTCTTTAGCAAAACTTTTTTCTATATCATTGTACCCCAACCATTTCCTTATTCATTATAATTTCTTCTGTCTGACAAAATAGAATATTACCCTTGATTTCAAACACACACACACACACACACACACACACACGAAAGCGTGGAAGCGTTAAAAAAAAAAAAATGGAACTTCAGAGGCCAAGAGGTTTTCCATATTTTGCTGGAACCTGGCTTTTGCCTCTGCCACAGCCCTGGAGCCCTGGGGTTTCTTAGGTATCCCAGCATGCAAGTGTCCTTAAAAATTCAATGTTTGGGGCAGCACCTGTGGCTCAAAGGAGTAGGGCACTAGCCCCATATACCAGTGGTGGTGGGTTCAAATCCAGCCGCAGGCAAAAACTGCAAAAAATAATAATAATAATTCAATGTTTGGCAAGAATCATCTTGAGGTTAGACAGAGGAGGCCGGAACAGAGACCCATGCAATCTGTGTTCACTTTAACATCTCCAAAACTTGGTTTTCTCACCTGTAAAATGGGAATAAGATGACATCTCTCACAGGGTTATTAAGAAGGTTTAATTAAAATGAGATGAAACTCCTAACATAATGCCGGGTACCTAGGGCACTTACTGCTGGCTCTTGTTACTAATATTGCCATGGTCATCTCTGGGCTTAAAGTAGTAAAGAGGGGGTGGGAAAGAGCGATCCAAGAAAGTAACCAAGGAGCCGGCGTCCTGTGGCCCTGCCCCGTCCCACTGTGGAAGGTGCAGAATATTTCTCTCATTCACCAGGTCTCGCTCCCCAGACGTGGTGGCACAATACAGGCCGCCTCCCACAAGGCCGCACCACAACAGGCTGAACCTGGATCCACAGGAGACGTCTCTGTACTGCATTCCCATCAGGCCCTTCTGAGCCAGCTCCTGGGGCACAGACAAAGACCCATTCAGGGTGGCTGGAGCTCTGCAAGCCAGCAGATGAAGCGAGGGGCCGCGGAGGGGGCAGAGAGCACACAGCGCCTGGCACCAGCCCACTGGGACTGCCCAGGCAAGCGGGTGAGGAGGGCTCAGGTCTGCAGCCAAGGCTACACTCTTTGTTTGCTCCTGGATTCCTTTCTCTGATGGCTGTGCCGGGCATCCAGGGAACTAGCTGCCATGGCTGGAATTGAATGACCTTCCCAGAGGAGGCTCGGACTACCCTTCTCAGAGGCAGCCCAGGAGGCAGGACACCCGGGGGGAATAGGCCATTACTAACTAGACTGCCATTTGCAAAGTGCCTCTTTTTGTGAAAAATAACTCTGAGCTTCCCACCCTAAGATAGTACTAGAGTGGAAGTAAGAAATCAGAAGCTAAATCAATATATAGCAGCCAACTGTTATTCCTCAGGACCTAGAAAGTGGCTTCATGTCCTTAGCCTCAGTCTTCCCATCTGTACAATGGAGCTGGGTACAATAATTTGACAGAATTCAAAGAGTAGCTGCTGAGAAAGAATTGCTAGGTAACAGCTGGTTTATTTTCCTTGAGGCAGCAGGCAGGCCCTAGCCTTCCTCTGAGTGGCCTCCTGTGACACCTGGAGAACTCCTGGCCCAGGACTTGAGGGAGCATTGCTCTGTGGGAAGCCCTCAAATACTTCAAATCTGATGCATTAGGGATGGGCCAGTTCTGCAGCAATGGAGGTCAGAGCACAGGGGCTGCTTAAGGAACCATGACCCTGGAATACAGACAAAAATGGGATTCCTTTCTTTACCCTTTCCTTCTAAGTCTATAAGAAGCTATCCCAACAAAGTGACAATCAAACATGGAACAGAACCCCTTTTAGCCACCAAGATCGTAAGACATGCCCTATGAGACAATAGCATTTCCAAAACGTCTCAACTCAGAAGGACTGAAAGGATTTCCTATGATCTGAAGACGTTTGTATGTTAACAAAGCTAGCTGTCCACCTTTCCTGGGATGCTAGACAGATGGCATTTATTCCTCTAGATATCTCTCATCCAATGGTAGTTTCAATACAAGCATCACCTCCTCCAGAAAGCCTTCCTTCACTATCCAGCTTAGATTAGTGCCCATCATCATGTTCCCACAACATCCTGGGTACACCTCTATCTTAGCAATTAGGATACTCAATTGAGATTGTCTGACTGCCTCTGCCTTCTCAGTGGGCAGGCTCTATACTTTATCAATTTTTATATCTCTATCATCTAATACAGTGCTGGAGCAAGGCAGGAGCTTAGTAAGTATTTATTGGTTTGTTGAACTAAAAGGAAAACTATCTCCCTTTATATAAGTTTCTAGTATAACCCCCCGCTTGTGTTTCCTAAGAGTATCCCATAATCTTGGCTCTCAGGAAGTACTGATATCTAACCCAATTTTCTCCTGCATGCATACATTGCCATTTTTCTAACCTTAGAAGACGCTGGCTGGTCACCATCCTCATTCTTATCAGAGTAATAATAGAAATGGCTACTATCACTCATCATTTTTTTCTCTCTGGTCAGTTTTATTTGGGAGTGTTACTTTCAGTAACAGAGTGGACTTTCAGTATCTCAGCTCCAACACTTTTTCCTTTTAATAGGAAAATAGAAAAAAGCTTTCGAGAAGTCCACTCATTTCAACAAGCTTTTATGAAGCACCTGCTATGTACCAGGCCATGTGTGATGCACAAGGGACAAATGCGTAAGGCCCAGCCATCATGAGATCTTCAACCTAAAACTGAGAATAACAGGGATACTTAATTTCACTAATCGAAAGGCACGCTTCACTTTCTTGTAGTCTCTTGGTGAAAATCACCAACTTTTATGAGTATGTAGAAAAGTTGGGGGGGGACACGAAGTTTCCAATTTCTGAGCAACATGGGACAAAGCGAGTGGAACGAGCGAGTTCCTCAAGGAACATGTTGAGATAATGTTGGGGAGTCCATTTGAAGATGAGAGAATGTATCTATTGACATTTTGTAAGAAATCTGTTTCCATTTTCACTGTTAAACAGAGGATGACATCCACTAACCACACATCGGAAAACTGGCTGCTGCCCCCAAGCTGGCAGCCTCCCTCCTTCTGGCCAAGCGTAGGGTCTGGGTGACTTGAATCAAGTCATCCAGGGACATTTGGGATTCTGATCTAATGAGCTAGTGGAGGCAGCACAGATAAAGTCTGGGCAGAAATCTGGCAGCCTAAATAACATCTGATTGGTCTGAGGTTTAGGCTCTGGCTCCTGCTGGGAGCCTGGGGCTGTAGTCTGGGACGTCTGCATTTGGAGTTGGTGACAGCAGGTGGCGCAGGAGTGCAGAAACCAACCCTCTGTGGCCCCCTAAAGCAAGCATCGTCTTAATTCCACCCCAAATGGGGCTCTATAGCCAAGAAGGGCAAAAGAGACCATGCTTTCCTTACGGTCCAGAAAAAGAAAAATTGGCCATATGGAGCATAGCGCCATCTAGGGGTGAAGAAAAGCCAAGGTAGGGCCTCAGAGGATTTTAGAAATGTGCCAAGAAAATGAAAGAGAAAAAGAACATCTGCGTTAACTTCAAGAGCAAGGTAGGACTCCTAGTGCTGAAAGGCTCAAAGCACTTTGAACTCTGAAGATAGCAGATGAGCAGGGTACGATTCCCCAAATAGCTTTCCCTTCCTGCCAGCAACAAAACAACACTAACAACAAAAACCATCTACTGCAGTGGATAAAGCTCTGGAAATCAACATTTTTAAACAAACAAACAAACGCAAGGGAATGTATTCACAGCATAAAGCTACTGGAAGCAGCCACTTTCTTAATATCTCCTAGTGGTGGGATTATGGCATTAGGGGAAGACAGCAGCCAGAATGTTCTCCCACCTATGCCCCAAATTTCTCAGTTTCTATACCCAAAGGGGACAGAAATGTAGTCCTATGTACCTATTTCTAAAACACGATAAGTTGAAGAATTTAAGCAGCTGAGGAGTCTACACACAAGAATAAAAGCACCATATATAAGATAGGAAACAACATTTCTCTTCTAAAAGATAATATTCAAAAGCAGTAGACTGCTGAGGTGTGCATTAGAGAATTTTTCCTCATATACTTAAACGGTATGGGTTGGCTTGGGGGTCAATCTTAGGGAATACAAGGAGTTTTATTTATTTTTCCATTTGGTTTACGTTCATGTTGTTACTTCTCTCTTGGGAATAGATGCCTGAGCTCTGATGTATATAAATCAACTTTCAGTGTTTACTTACGTACATAGACATATACTATAACAAAATGTTGCTTTGCTTAAAAAATCATTGAGATATTTGACGCGTTTGTCCTCAATCAATATTCTGCAAGAAGTATCTGGGTTCACTGCTGAACCCGGACAGTAGAGAAGTCCAGAGACTGATTCGTAGAGCTACCTACTATCGACCACCTGTCAACATGATGGGTCCCCATGTCATGGATGCCCCACTAGCAAAATGTATAAGGGCTGTGCAACTTACATGCAAACAAAGGGCAATGACAGTACAGAGAAAAAAAAGGTGAATTCTGTCTGGGTGAGATCAGAAAGGCTTCATGGAGGACGTCGGAGTTGTTTTATCTCCCCATGCCTTTGGAATGCTATTTGTTCTGCCTGAAATGCCCTTCCTAAATTCCCATCATCTTCCTTTCAGGTGTAATTTCTGGGCTTTTTAAAGAGAAGTCCTGACTTCATCTAGAGCCCTCCCTGGCCAGCACTTTGCCCCTTAGAAATCCTGTGCAAATCTCAACCTAAATACATGACACAGGAATGATGTTCCTGTCTCCATCACATTTATTATAATTTTCACACACCAGATAGGTGGCACCTTTTTTCTGCTTCTTAGTGATTTCCCTGACCCCTCTCCCTCAATTGTCCAAGTACAATGGTCAGATTAAAACAGAACTGCTCAGTTCAACTTGAACTTCACATAAATAATGAATAATTTTTTCATATATGTGTCCTAATTACTGTACATATTGTATTTGCATTTGTTGATGACGGCAGTCTTACTCCTGGGAGGACTGAGCTCATGCCTGGTTTCCCCTCCCCCCACCCCATGTGGCCACAGGAAGCAACAAGTTCAATTTCTTTGCACTGGACTCCCTTCCTGGCCCTCCAGAAGAAAGGGGGCACTCCTGGCCCACACTTCTAGCAGGCTACAAGCATCACTGAAGATTAGTTTCAGATCCTTTCTGCGGTTTTTTTTTCTCTTCTATATTTGGTGTATTTATTCAATAGAAATGAAGTTTAAGTGTTTCAATTCAATATAATATCACTTGTTCAATTAATTGTTAAATAGGAGGTTATCACTTATATTTTCATTTAAATGTGTTTTAATGAATTGTATGACTATGACACTTTGCAATCTGTTCAATCCATGTTTAATTTCCAAGAATGGCAAGCTGGATGTTATGACATTTACCTTTTTCCCTGCCGGCTCTTTCCACCCCTTCTCTTCTGGAAGAAGCAAAAGAGATGCAGCTGGGAGAGGAGAAATTTGTAGAAATATACATAGTCCCATCAGAGTGCTCACCATCGTGAACCACCTTTCAGGTAACATTGCCAGCTTTATTTCACTACCTTAGCAAATGGAGCCTTAAATATGAAAATAGAAACAGCTTGTAGTCCTCTAACGAATCCCTTCCACCAGGACTAACATTCTTTCCACTTATAGCCCATCTCCCAGGGTAAAAAACTGCAACAAGGATAATTTATAGCAGTGTTGACTTACCTTTTTCACTTCATGACACACGCAGGAAATTATAATAATTGCGTGATAATTGCTTGACTGGGGTAAGTTGAAAAGAATTCGGGAAGTTCTATATCAGGCTTAGTGATAAAATTGATTAATATTAATTAAAATTAGTAAGATTATTTTTAAAATATAAAATATTATGAAAGATATTAAATATGGTATTTATTAAAAAGTTCCCAGTAAATCATTCTCAATTTTGGAACACCCAATGCCTGATTTTAGAAGATAAAGATTATAATCGCATATGCCTTCTATATTATTACAAAGATTAAAAATATCAGAACAAGTTAAATCAGAAAAAGTAACAGTTTATAATACAAACAAAGCATAGAACTTCACTGTCCATAAACAAATCATGACTTTCAAATAATCCTACTAATACCTGGACATTTTAACAGGAAGATCTAGAGAGTGAAATGGAGTTTTAGCTACCCATAACAATTACTGGTGGCAAGGGCTAGTCACAGAGTTTTATACACCTTAACAGTCTTTACAGAAGCTAGGGTGTTTGTAGACAAAGCCCTTCAATGAATGTTCAAATAGAACTGAAAATTTCTAGATAGTTCTCATACTGCATTTACAGGGTTTAAGGAACATGGCGGCATTTCAGGAGGCTTCTGGAAGCCGTTCCAGGCTCCTCTAACCTGCTCAGCTCCTGTGGGAAGCTCCACCTTATAGAGACCATAATGTGCCTGGCACGTTGAAAATGAAAGATTACCAAAGAAGAGAAATATTTTTATCTTTTAACTAAAGGAAAATCCTCCCTCCCAATATTCAGGATTAAGAGACATGGAGGTCAATCATGGAAGGAAACCTCAGGGGAAGCCGTCCTTCCTCCCAGCCGGCCTCAATGTGCAACCATCTGGGGGACACCAGGCCCTGGAACAGGCACTGGAGAGAGAAAAAACACAATTTTGCCCTGTTTGGAAACAGCTTACAGTCTGGGGAGTGCGACTTGCATGCAAACAGAGAGGCCAGGGAATCTGTGATTTACCATCATCACATTCACAGCAAGAGCCAATGACTCTTAAGATTCGGGGCTTCTTCTCAGCCCATCCTCAGTTTATGCTCTAACCAGACACACGTGATTTTACAAAATCACTTGCTGCCTTTCTCTGGAATATTTCTCTTTTCCAAAGAACTTGCTTTAGGTTTGACTCTTAACAGTGTTCTACTGAAAAGCAGGCCTCTGTCCCCTTCTCCTGCTCAGCTAGCCCAGATGTTTCAGGGCCCAGCACCACCAGTTCCCACTTTGTGGCTATATTCCTACATGCCTGGAAGGTCAAGCCCACGTGCGGGAGAGCTGGGTTGAGAGTGAACCCAACAGTGTTTAAGGAAAAAGAGTTTTCGCTATTCATCCTATTTTCTAGGCCTCAGCAGGGGTTCCCTGAGCAGATGACTTTGAAATCATCAGCCCAGCCTATGCCTCTCTCCTGAAGCTGTCTCCCTTCGTTCCAGCCCTACAAGGATTGCAGCATTGAGCCGAGTGGTTTTGTGGGCTCTGTTGTGGATGGCACATCCATCAGGGAGTCCCATCTGAGCCCTCAGCAAAACAGAATTAACTAATGTGCATAAATTAGCACCAAATGTCTCCTCTGTGGAGAGATGCCAAAACCATTCTTCCCTACAACAGACAACTGACCATCCCCCAGCTCCCAACAGACTCTTTCTTCAGCAATGACCCACACGTCACCTCCCCGTATGTTTACTTTGATAGTTCAGCACGATTTCAGATGCACTGCCCCATTTGCCCTTTGACATTAGGGAGGCAGATAATTTAGGGGTTTTATTACCATTATCTAAATGAGGAAAATACAGCTCATTAGGAGTTAAGTGACAAAGCCAAGCCACACAGCTAAATCTGGTTTTCTTTTCTTTTCATTTTTTGAGACAGAGTCCCACTTTGTCTCCCCTAGTAGAGTGGCCTGGCGTCACAGCTCACAGCAACCTCTAACTCTTGGGTTCAAGCGATTCTCTTGCCCCAGTCTCTCAAGTAGCTAGGACTACAGGCACCCACCACAATGCCCAACTTATTGGTAAAATGGGGTCTCAGTCTAGCTCAGGCTGGTCTCGAACTTGTGAGCTCAGGCATTCCACCCACCTCCACCTCCCAATTGTTGAAACAAGGTCTTCTGACCCTGAATCTAGTATTCTTTCCACTATGCTATTCACATCTGCCAGAGGCAACAAGAAGAAAAGTTGGGGAAGACTAGTGCTGAAGGAGCCACCATGTCCCTTCTCCCAACCACCAACACGATTCTCCCAGAGGGTCTCCCAAGAGCCATTTATAAATGGCAGAGTCACCTTTGGTACGTGCATGACTCTGAGAAAAAACACATACACACATGCACACATGCACCCATTCATATGGGTACAGAATGTCCTGTTTGTCATTCCCAGGATTTGAAACTCATCTCTACATTGTTCTTCTCTATGCAATAAGCGCCTGAAACAGCAGAAGCTCAACAACTGTTGTGTGAACAGATGAATGCTTATCTCTCTCACGGCTACGTCTTGTTTTGGAATCTCAGAATCATTCTTCTATTTCAGCCAGTTCCGTCTCCTAGCTGCCCCCACCAACCTTGCTGTAGTATTGGGACAGGCTCCGTGGAAGAGGATGCTGTATACAGCTAAATGAATTGTAGCCAGACAGAAAGTGAACAACAGCCCCTATTCTGCTGAAACACAACCTATAAATTCTAGCTCGAGAGATGATTGGGGTAAATCAACGCTTTAATCCTTTGAGACAGATAATCCTTTGAAATAGAAGCTCAAATCTCTTTTTATAAATGAAGGGAGATAAGCCTAGGATCAGAGAAATTAAATAGTTTGTTAAAGATCACAAGGCAGGCAAGTGACAGAGGCAGAATTTGAACTCCATTCGGACTGTTCGGTCTACTGTTGTTTCCTGTACCTGGCATGGTAACTGGCCTCTCTGGTGCTTCTTGAAGATGTGTCTTTTATATTAGATGTTTGCTTAGCCTACAAGGCCCTTCCCCAGACACCTGCTGAATGGTGGCCAAATCCCTCACCTCCTTTTGAGGCCTTGCTCATATTTTGTCTCCTCAATGAGCCTTTCCTTCACCACTCCAAAGGACAGCCCCCTACTTCCATCACTGTATTGATTTGTTTTTGAGGAGAGTCTCACTATGTCACCCTCAGTAGAGTACTGTAGCGTCACAGCTTACAGCAACCTCAAATTCCTGGGCTTAAGCGATTCTCTTGCCTCAGCCTCCCAAGTAGCTGGGAGTATAGGTGCCTGCCACACCTGGCCATTTTCTTGTTGTAGTTGTCATTGCTGTTTAGCTGGCCCAGGCTGGGTTCGAACCTACCAGCCTAGGTGTATGTGGCCGGCGTCCTACCCACTGAGCTACGGGCACTGCCCACATCACTCTATTGTTTAAGTAGGTTTTGCTATGGTATGGATTTTTGTCTTTTCAAATTCATTCATGCATCCTGAATGCTACAAATACTACTAGGAATATGGTAGGTGTTCATGAAATATTTGCAGAATTGAAGGAATAAATTAATGGAAGCATTTGGTTGGTATTTGTTGAATGAACAAAGAGTTAAGAGATCTTGCCTTATCTAAGTTATCCTACGAATGGATTCCACTTATTCAACACCTTCTGCGTGTTAGACCCAGTGATTTATCAGTTCCCAAGTCCTTTGAGATGGAGAATATATTCTCATATTATTGATGAGGTATGCAGACTCAGAGAAATTAAATTAGTCAAAAATCATACATTAAATGGGTTAGAGAGGCAGAATTTGAACTCAGTTCTGCATCCAAAGCTCAGAGGTCTTTCTATCTTGTCGCAGCAATTCTCAATGCACTCACACCTACTGAAGTGCTTCTCTGTAAGTGAAACTTTGCCCCTTATAAGTAGATAAGTTTTAGCCATTTATAGTTAATATTATTTTCTCATTAGACTCAGGATAAAACTTGAGAGCCTTCCATTCCCTGACAGGAAGCTAGCTATTTCCTCTACTGTTGTGGAGCTGGGAAGCCATGCCTGTTGGTGAAGCAAAGTCTGATAATTCTCATTTCTACTCATTCAAGAAATTTAATTAGTATCATGGCCTCAGTCAGGTGCACTGTGAATACAGCTGATGTCATCAGAGCTCACTTAATTGGTTTGAAGAGGAAAAAAGTTTTTACAGTCTGAATATGTCTCCACTGACATAAAGGTGATGGGCCTCAGGGGTTTATGAAGCAGGAAAGAAACCGACTTAAAATCTGGATCCTGTGATTAAAGACTTTTTTTTTTCTTATTACCTGAGAAAAGTTTCTGAAGCTATAATATCCCTAAAATAAAAATACTGAATCTGTATTTATATTATAAGTTTTATAAATTTTTTGGACCATAGCATTCACTCATTTTAAGTATACAATCCAATGATTATCTGTGTCTTTATAGAGTTAGGCAACTGTCCCCACCATCCAATTGTGAAACATTCATAGCACCCTTCAAAATTTCCTCAGGCCTGTTTGCAGTCAATTCCTTCCCCAACTCTGCCCCTCACCACACCTTTGCAATCCTAGGCAACCATCTATTCGCTATCTTTGCCTATAAATCTGTCTTTGCTGGAAAGGAGAATTGTACGGTGTGCATTCTCTTGTATCTAGCTTTTTCTTCTGAGCATGTTTTTGAGGACCCGCTATGTCATAGCAGCATCAGGACTCTCTACCTTTTCATTGTTGGAGAGTATTTCGCTGTACGGAGAGACTCTGCTTTGCCTACTCTTTCTTTCCTTGATGGACATTTGGTTATTTCCATTTCTTGGCTATTATGAACAAGGCTGCAATGAACATTCATGTACCATGTCTTTATGTAGACACATGTTTTCATTCCTACTGGGCAGATCCCTAGGAGTATAATTAGTAAGTTTTATGGTAGGTTTCTATCTATTTTTTTTCCTTTAGGTTATTTATTTATTTTTATTTTTTAACAAGTGAACAGTTTATTAAGAATTAAATAAAGGTATGATGTGATACATTATAAGCAAGACACTCAAGATAGGTATAATAGTACTACTCACACAAAAACTTAAATTTCACCTCAAAAAAATCACAAGACAACAGAGAAAGCAACTTCACTGTTGTAAAATAAGATAAATAGTTTTCTTTTTGAAATTACACAGATTTCTAAATATTCTGAAATGAATTCATTGATGCTGATTCTCTCTCTCTCATACCATTTTGTGGCTCTGTTTTTGTTGTTTTCAACATGCTCTTACTTCACCATCAGGCAATTTTCCATCGTCCAACCACTGGATTACAAATGTGAAGCTGGATTTTCATTGATTTTTTTTGTCACTCACTTATCAAACAAAGACCACAATATTAATTATACGGAGATTTAAGATATAACATGATAGGAAATAAAAGGGTAGTTTCATAAATAATTGAGAAAGGTAGGAATTTAGAGACAATTTTAGCCAGTCATCAATCAAGTCTTTTCACTAAACAGAGTGTGTTCTATTTTTAATCTGGCAGGAAGTTTTGTTCTCATGTGGACACCATTGGCCCTACCTGGAGATCTAAGGCTTCTGTAAAATAAACTGAAGCTGCTTTCCCAATGTAATCTGTCCATAAATTTAACATAATCAAACTCTCTGTATTAATTTATCTTTTTAATATTTTGCATTTGTTTAATTTTCCTCTCTTGAACATCTGTCATTGTTGCAGGAAGACCAGGCCCAATGGAGAGAATGGGCACCCGAAAAACCACGTTTATAAGAGGAAGGACTTTATTCACCAGCTGGGAGCTAACAACATAGAAGAATTCCAAATAGCCGCACTCCCAATCTGGCTTGGTCTTTCCCTTTTTATCAACAGTCAAAAAGTTCCACCCCACAGGCATCCTTCTCATTGGTCAGTTTGAATCAAGCAGGAGATGCTATTCCAGCCCCTCCAGAACTACAATATTTCACAGATAAGGGCTGAGTCACCATGGAGAGGACCCTGCAGGTGTATCCTTGTGGTCTCCTAGAGAAGACCTGTTCTCCCAGACCTCCCCCTTCTCGAGTATCCTCTCTTACCATCATTTAGTACAAAAATATACTAAATATTGCTTGTTCATTGTGTAGATATATTGAGTGAAATTAAATGGTCTGAAACATCCCCCCCCAAAAAGCAAAAAGTTGATTAAAAAATAATATTACTGTGAATAATTTTTACTATAAAACTTTTTGATATCAGATAATGAAAGGATATATATGGAAAAATTAACTGAGTATGGCTGTGGGTGGCAGGCTAACATATGTCAGACCAAATCTTCGTGTGATTATGTGTAAATGTGAATCTAGCCGTGTGTGCCTATTACCATGAGCTCCTAATTAACATGCTGGAGGGCAGATAAAGGCTGGAAGCTCTGTGTCATTTTCAACTATATTAAGGAATGAAAGCATGGTGGTGGGACTAAATTTTAAAAAACTGAATAAATATGCTATGAATTTCATGAGATTTTTATTTCACTGAAAGTTTGTACCTATCTGTGTTACCAAATGCTATCTATTAAATATGTAGCACAAGGTTTGTACATCATTTAGACAGTCACTGATCAAACACTAAAAAAAGTCTTGGATAAAAATCTGCAGATACTATTCCTGGAAATTGACACATAACATCTTTAGCAAACACTATAAAAGGGCTCAGAGTTACTCTGAAAAACATCTTATAGACTCCTGGTTCTATGTATTTCATATTTAAAAAATATTTTTATAGGGGAGGTGCCTGTGGCTTCAAGGAGTAGGGCACCAGCCCCATATGCTTGAGGTAGTGAGTTCAAACACAGTTCCAGCCAAAAACTACAAAAAAAAAAAAATATATATATATAAGCATATATATATTTTGGCCCAGCCCTGGCCAAAAACTGGAAATATATATATGTATGTATATAGATATACATATAAAATATATATCTATCTTTTTTTTATTTAGTACCACCACCATGCTTTCATTCCTTATATATATAAGGAATATATATATATATATATATGTATATGTGTGTGTATATATATATATATATATATTCTTTATAGAAATATATTAATAGTAACTGGCTCCCATTTTGTTTTGTTTTGTTTTTATTATCTTTATTAAATCATAGCTGTGTACAATAGTGCAATCAAGGGGTACAATGTGTTGTTTATCAACACCCATAAATCTGTAGCCTTTATATATACTGGCCCTCATTTTGATACAAAGTAAGACTGAGACAACGGGAAGAGCAGATTTTCCTAGAACTAGACAGTGTAGACTGCACAGAAGCACACTGTGGTGGTGCTGCTGAGTGAGAAGGACTGTGGTCCCGGCAGATGGATGGCAGTGCAGGCAGGTAGGCAGAGGAATGGGCCAGCAGGAGCCCAGGAAGACTGCGGCCTGGGAAGCCTGCGGTGACAGAGTCATGGAAATGCTCAACAAGCTTCACTGAGAGGTCACTGCTGAAGTCCCTCCGTTAATTTGGCATTAACTGAGACAGATACTTTAATGTTGTCTTCTGAGTCACTAAATTATAAGAGATATTTTAAATACAGCTTTGAGAAACAAGAAAAACATCTTGGAGGAAGAAGAAAGTATTTTCAAATAAAGTGCAGACACATCTAGAAAGAATGATCGTTTTATCAGGAAGAAAATGTCTCCAGTTTGGTATATTTAGTAAAACAAAAACTACATTTCAAAATGACTCAAAACATCAATGTGTTCTTTCTGACACTGAGGGTGAAGATGTCTGGAAGATTGAAAGGTATTTGGGAAGAAATTTATTGCTCTGCAGGGCCACTGCTTGGCTAGAGACACATAATTGAAAAGAATATATTTAGCCTTGCCTAGTTAATAGAGCATTAATGGGAAAGAGCAGCAAAGAATTTAACTGACCTTCGGGATCTTGACAGAATCCAGTCAAGGGGATGACAGTGAAAGGGTGACAGAGAGTCAGTGGCTAAATAACAAGGATTGGCCAGACTGATTTTAATGAAATGTATCTTTGAGAAATTGATTTGGAACAGATGTGCATAGAGTTATCCAACGATGCTTTAAATTCTATTTTTTTATTTGCTCTTTAGAGGTTGTCATATTCTGGTGTCTAGGTATTTCCAAAGTTGTCAAGGAAGAGAGAGCGTGATGCATGCTTGAGGGGGGTGGGGAAGAACTTTCCCACCTTCTCTCCCCCTCACCTTTGTACACCTGCCTTCAAAACCTCAGCCTTTGCCCTTTTTACTAGCTTATTTTTTGTTATCTTTCCCATAATCCCTACTTCTTACATTTGGTAAGTATTCTAAGTCTATTTCTTTTTTTTTCTGTAGAACATTTTTAGATACTCTCAAGTATGCATGTAATATTGAATCATATTTTTTCAATTGACTTATATTATTCTCATCTTTATTTTGTTATTTCATTATATTATAAAAATAGAAAATTATACAAGCATATTATACAATATGTTATATATTATTACAGTAAATACAAGCAATAACGAATTGGGAAATTTTATGTTAGAATGTAGCTTAGTTATCTGAGGGTCAAAGTTTTAGCGCTCCAAACCACCAAAAGACCCAAGTGAGGAAGCACCTCATCAAAATAGAGAGATGGAAAGAAAATGGTTCTGCCCTCGGAAAGTAATTTGGATCTGCTCAAAACAAAAAGGGATGAATGATTTTCAAAAAACAAATCTCTTAATTAAAAAAAACAGAAATGATAGAAACTCCAAAATTTCAATACCTTCTTTATAAAACTTTTAGCCCCCAAAACTTCCTAAAACAGGCACTAGCAATCATTCATCAAAAGCAAAACTAGTAATAATATATTTTTCAGAATATATCCAAGTTCATGCATTTATTTATATAATTGTAAGCACTATCATATTCTGGTGAAATCTTTAAAAAAGGAAAAGGGAGTAGGTTCACCCCTACTTTATAAAATAAATTGTCGTTCTTGCCGTGTTGCCTATAACTTAATTAAATACTAAGGCATTTTCTTGTGATTTTAGAGGTATTGATCTCAAAGGATTCTCAAGTTTTCCAATAGCTGCCACACCCCAGACTCCACTGACATGCTGAATACCATTCTGAGTTTTCTCTCTGGTCCTTTGCATGCTTTTTCTTCTTGGCCCTTTCCTGCTACTCCTTATGATATGCAGACTCTTGGTGCCCTGGCCATCTGAACAAACACTGACTGTATTTAAACTGCATGCACACTCAGTTCACCTCCTTGACCAGTGTAAACATCAAACCAGGGAGTGGATCTTTAAGGGGCCCTGGTTCCAGTTACTTGTCACCACATGCAATCAAGCCCAAATTCAGTGAGTGACAATAACATTCTGTTAGCTCATAGGAATTTGGTGAGGACAGTGTGGGGATGGTTTATCCCTGCAGCACAAAGTCAGGAGCTTCAGGATGGATGGAATTTGGAAGGAGCAAGGATGATTTACACATTTACAGTAAGCTCCAATGAGGATCCTTTTCTTACCTGTCTGGCATCAGGTTGGGCTGACTCAGCACCAGTACTAGGCCCAAGCTCAGCACAGTAGCTTCAGAGTGGTTTGACTTTTTACACGGTGGCTCAGGGTTCTAAGAGTGAGTAGTACTGCAAGCAGGTAGAAGCTGCAAGGCCTCAGGGACCTGGCCTTGGGGTCACCGCTGGCACTTTAAATAATTAGAAGCAAGTCATTCAGTCCAGGAAAGGGGCTGTAAAGAAGGTCAAAATCTGTTTCATCTTAAAGACATCACAGACGTAATAAAATAATTAAGGGCCAAGGAGGAATATGACTAAAGATAGGGAGGTAGTAAAACTAAATAAATGGCCACAGCCGTTTAGGTTATATTGGAAATAAGTAGAAAGTGCTTTTTAAATGTGCTGTTTTACATAAAATGACAACTCTGGAGCCTTAAAATTGTCACTCAATATAATGAAATCCTGCATATATTTTTAATTTTTTATTATAGAAGTATTTCAAATATATGTATTAAGTATGCATAAAAATAAAATGAAAAACCATGTAGACAACATCTAGCCTTTATGAAGCCTTAAAATATTTTCTAAAACACTAGAACATAACAGAGTTGAGGCAGTCTACATAACACCTCTTAATCCCATTTACCTCCCAGGAATTAACAACTATAATTTGGTGTCAATTACTAAATATTTTTAAGTTATATGAATACACATGTATACATTCAGAAAAATAAATAGAATTAAAGCTTTGCAATTTTTTATTGACACATAACAGTCATACTTATTTACAGGGTACATACAACATTTTCATCCATGCACACAATGTGTAATGATAAAATCAGAAAAACTGGTATATTCATCACCTCAAACATTTATCATTTCTTTGTATTGGAAACATTTCAAATCTTCTACCTATTTTAAATTATACAAGAAATTCTTATTAACTATGGTCACCCTGCAGTGTTATTGAATACCCGAACCGAGTCCTTCAAACTTCAACTATTCAGATACCCATCCACCAACCTCTTTATTCTTCATGCCTCCTACTCACTGCCCTTCCCAGGCTCTGTAACCAGCATTATATTCACTCCTTAGAGGAGATTAAATTTTTAAATCCCCCATATGAGTGAAAACATCCATACTTGTCTTTCTGTGCTTGACTTATTTCACATAACCTAATGATCTCCAGTTCCATCCACACTGCTGCAAATGACATGATTGTATTCTTTTGTGTGGCTGAATAATATTCCATGGTGTATGTTTTTTTTGTTGTTTGTTTTTTTGGCCAGGGCCTGCTTTGAACTCACCACCTCCGGTATATGGGGCCAGTGCCCTACTCCTTTGAGCCACAGGTGCCACCCTCCATGGTGTATGTTTATCTTTTTTTTTTTTTTTATTCATTCATCTGCTCATGGACACTTAATTTGATTCCATATCTTAAATATTATAAATAGTGCTGCAATAAGTATGGAAGTGAATGAATCTCTTGGATACATTGGTATGCTTTCTTTTGGATAAATACCCAACTGTGAGATCATCTGAATATATGGCAGTCCTGTTTTGAGCATCTTGAGGGGGCTGCAGACTGTTTCCTATAGCCGCTGTTCTAATTTACGTTACCACCAGTGTGTACAAGTGGTCCTTTCCTTTACGACCTCAATGGCATCTCTTATTTTCTGTCTTTTTATTAATAGCCATTTTTATTTAGGCAGAATAGTATCTCAGTGTGGTTCTGATTTGCACATTCCTAATGATTAGAGATATTGATCATTTTTCACAAATCTGTTGGCTATTTATATGTACATGTTTTCTCTTCAGAAATGTTTATTCAGATCTTTTTTTTTTTTTTTTTTTTGTAGTTTTTGGCCAGGGCTGGGTTTGAACCTACCACCTCCAGCATATGGGGCTGGTGCCCTATGTAGTCCTTTGAGCCACAGGTGCCACCCTATTCAGATCTTTTGTCCATTTGAAAATCAGATTGTTTGAATTTTTTCTGTTGAGTTGTTTGATTACTTTATATATTTTGGTTACTAATCCCTTGCTCTTGTTTGCAGATGACATGATCTTTATATTTAGAAAAACCCAAAGAATCTGCCAAAAATCTCTTAGAACAGGTAAACAAATGCAATGTTTTAAAATACAAAAGCAATATGCACAAATCAATTGCACTCTATACACAAAACAACAATCTGAAAGATAAATTTAGAAAGCTATGCTATTTATAATTACTAGAAAAGAATAATACTAAGTTTAAGCAAATAAGTGAAGATATTTACCATGAAATTTTAAAAAGACTGATGGAAGAAATCAAAGAGGACACAAAAAATTAAAAAATATTCCATTTTCATGGATTGGAAGAATACTGTTAAAATATCCGTACTATCTAAAGCTATCTACAAGTTTAATGCAAACCCTGTCAAACACCAATGATAATTTTCACACACAAAAAAAGACAAATTAATCCTAAAATTCATTAAGAACCACGAAAGACCTCAAATAGACAAAACAATCTTGGCTAAAAGAAGAAATCAGGAAGGATATAACAGTATCTGATTTCAAAATTCACTACAAATCTATAGTAACCAAAATGACATAGCACTGGCATTAAAAAAGAGATGTAGGCCAACGAAACAGAATATAGAGAATCCAGAAATTAACACATGCATTTACCACCAATGCATTTTTAACAAAGGCACCAAGAAGACGTGTTAGGGGTAGGAAAGTGTCTCCAATCAATGGTTCTGGGTAAACTGGATTTTTGTATACAGAAGAATGAAATTTGACACGTAACTCTTACCACATATGAAAATGAAATAAAAATGGATGAAGAATTTAAATATAAGTCCTGAAATTATAAAATTACTACAGGAAAATACTGGGAGAAATGCTTTAGGATATTGGTCTAGGCAAAGATGTTTGGTGTTAGACCTCAAAAACCCAGACAACCTAAGCAAAACTAGACCCATGAGATTATATCAATCTAAAAAGCTTTTGCAGAAACAACAAAGGAAATAATCAACAAAGTGTGAGAGACTGATGGGATCAAATACCTGCCCTGTAATTCTTTGAACTTTATACATAGTACACATAGAATCCTACTGAACATTACTCTATGCCAGACACTGTTCCAAACATTTGGCATTTATAATTTAGGTAAAATAATAATGTTCATGTGAACATAAAATATTTCTCCCCACCCATGTTCCATTTTACAGATGAGAAGAATAAATTAGGGAGACACATTGTCAGAGAACTGGGAAAGTCTGAAGTTTCACACTACTTGCAAGTTCACAAGTCAACATGACAACAATTCATACTTTCAGGAGACACAAAACCCCTGGACTAGACAAAAGACAGTGTATTGCTGCTAGTAATAGCAGTGGTCAGAGTATCAGTATTTATTGCACTGGGTCCCCAAAGCCCAGTTTCCATAAGAGTCATGTGATAACATCTGCCGTGGATTATGCTGTAGAGGGGATCGGTGCGTTTAAAGAACCTTCAGTCTTTAAAGCATGCCTGATCTCTGTTCCACAGGAAGACACTATACCATCAAGGACTACTTACTATTCAAATATCCTTGTAACAATAGCTCTGAACCAACAGTCAGTGCTCCACTCGTAGATAGATTATAGAATTCTGATATGTAGTAGACGTATTTGCAGCTTTAGTAATAATGATAACACAAGCAATGGAAATTATGAAGTGATCAGTAGATTGATATTTAAAGAACTAGCATACCATCTGGAGAAAAATGCTGCTGCACAAAAGTGGATGAGATATGGATTAAAATGTGTAATGCTTTTATTTAAAAAGAGAAAGTGGCAAAAGAATCTCATCTGGGAGTAGGCTAGGTTTATTTAAAAAGGTCCCCAAAGCCCAAAATCCAGGGCATAAATAAATAACAATTTGGCTACACCGAAATTAGGGATTTTCTTATTTTTTTTTTTTGGCTCGGTCTCTATACTACTTTGTAGTAAAGTTTAAAACTAGATAATGAAATAAGAGAAAATATTTCCAATATCTTATACTGAGATTAATATGTAACATATACCTCAAAACTATCTAAAACACATAAGAAAATGGTAGAAAATTCAGGAGCTATTAGGAGAAATGAAGATAAATAAGAATTCACAGAAGAGCTATTCTAGAAGTAAATAAAGAGAATTTCAATCTCACCTGTCTTCAGAATAAAAAAAAATAACAATATAATTTTATGTTCTGGTAGAAAAGTAGTATTACCTAGTGTTGGCAATGATATGGGATATATCACCTAAGAATTCCTATGTGGTAATTAGGAATATATACATATGAAGCTATTCCACAAGGCAAAATTGAAGAATATACTGAAATTAAAGGTGTGCATCATAAAATTTAGGGACATATATCATAGGCATGACACCCTCCCCCAAATTCTCCTAAGATTGGGATGAAAACTGTGCTGTGAGTGTTTATCTTGGCAGGTATAGGTTTAGCTTAAGATGTTTCACTTAAGTTTTTCATAGAATTGACCCCTACTTAAGGCATGAAATACATTGCTTAATAGTATTGTTTTATAACCAGGAGACTTGGGGTAATTTGTAATGTTTGCCAATATTATTATTGATAACAGTGAGATTTAATGATTCAAATATGGTCATAGTGAATGGGCCTCCCCCACCATATCACGTCACCCCAGAGCTCTGCAGTTGAGGCTGGTTAGGAGTTTTTCCTATGCTTCTGTTATTGGACAGATTACATTATCATGGTTTACATTTTTGTTTTAAAGATAAGGTCATGAGTATGTTCATGAGTTTGTGTTGCAAAATATGTCTGTTGCCAAGAACTTTTGTAGAATTTGCACCACTGTTTTCTCACATTGAATACTGTTGCAGGAATTTCCCTTTCTTACATACACTGTAAGTTTTGTCCCAGATTCCTCCAGAGAATTCTTTAATGTCTAGAATGATCAACAAGGTATGGATCAATAGAGAATGTGCTTGGGTAATTCTTTAAAAGAGTTAGTATAAGTAAGGTTTTCTTCTATAATCTTTAATACATGTTCTACTCTTTCCTTTGGGGGCATTGAATGTTTTGTGCTTTGTATTTACTTTTCTTCCACATCTATTATTTTCCCCATTTATTTTGCTTAGTTGTCTCAGGAAACCACCCAGATTTCAGCTCTTTCTTCGAACAGATATCAAGCGACATTTATCTCACATAAGTGTCGCTGTTCCTGGACACTTATAAGCAGAACTAGTGATCAGTAAGACCCATTGTATCACTGGTATTATACTTCATAAAACACAGTATTTACTTATATTTAGATATCAATAACTCAAAAGCAATGGAGGGATTGATACCTATTTTTTGTCAAGTTGATAAGGAAATATGTTTCCTTCTTAAATCTTTCTGCCCCTGATTTCTGTGATAGGCAGTTGTTACCCAGGAAACTCCAACATCCTGCTTGCTCATCATGGTAGAAAGAAACTATTTTGGATCTGACTATATTGTTTATTATATTAATCATGTACTTATATTGTATTTAATTTTCCTTTAAAGCCACGAAGCATCCTCTGAGTAAGAGGGCTAAGACTTCTGCTTAAGATTGTTTTCCTCCCACTTCTAGTAAAAGCTCAATAAACACAATGGCTGAAATTCATTGGGAGTTTAAATTATATAATGTGTAATCTTCTAATGGTAATCATACTGTTTATCATCTACTAGATATGAATGCCATAAGAAATGTTTCAGGAATCAATTCTTCTGATAATAAATCTTACTATGAACTTTAAGAACCTTGTGATCTAGTCTCTGGATACCTTAGAAGTCACATTTTCTATTAAAAATGTTATTGCATGGGGCAGTGCCTGTGGCTCAAGGAGTAGAGCGCTGGCCCCATATACCGGAGACGGTAGGTTCAAAACAAACAAACAAACAAATTATTGCATGTATGAAAAATCAAAAGTTTCATAGAAATTTAAATGTTAAAAAAATTATACTAGTGTGAAAGGGGGACTCATGAAATTTTCTCCTCTTATATAAAACTAAAACATGCTACAAATAAAGTAATATCAGAGTTTTATCAAATTCTTTAAATGTCCTGATTTCCCAAGAGAAAAATGGAAAATCTCAACTTGTTCTATTTCTACTTTTAACTGTTTTGTAAATAGGAAAATAGAAAATTGCACGACTTTTCTTTCTAGTTGTGGATGAGAAAATACATCTGATTTTAGAAAAATCCTGATATTTTCTTTTGAATTATTAATTTAAAAACCATTATATGGTAGAATCTTATAGAATTTACCTCGCATCCACAATGTATTCTGATGGACTATATAAAATCATTTTAGTATTCTGTAAAACATGGCAGTTGAAAGGAATTTAGAAATATCTTGTTCGGATATCTGTATGTTTAAGACATTTTTCTGAATATTAATTAATATATTCCTTTATAGTTTTGCTAAAATAAAAGGCCTATGTACACTCTTTGTAGTTAAAGGTCCTTCCCAAAGCAATGTCCCCTCTGTGAACTTTTTGTCTCTTGTGTGGCCAAAATCTTGACATTAAAAATGTTTAACAAAGTTACTTTGTTATATTTTAATCTCAGAAATACTGGTCTTTCAAGAAAATTAAAGTGTTCCTGAAGAAATAAAGCTCCCCTACAAACCTATGAATGAAGTTTTTGTTCAAATGTTTATAAGAAAAACGTCATAAGGAATAATTAAATGCATATGAGGCAGCAGATCAAAAAGAAACCCAGGTTTTCTACCTTTAATCACTAAGTTGTTTTGATCCAAACTTTTATTTTTGGCAAATAACCACCAATACACAAGAAGAACAAAATAACAATTAACAAGAGAGGAAATAAGACTCTGTGGACATCTACCTGGAGAGGTAGTTGGCAAACAGAGAACAATGAAAGAAAATTTACCATGGAACAGAAGAAACAACCGTGGGATGAATTCTTCACCTAATTTGGGGAGGGTGTTAAAAACAGTAACAAACCTAAACGATCTTATTTTCCTGCTATAGTCAACAGAAGTATTCATTCCCAGGAATACAGCCTTTTTATAGTTGAAATTAACAGTTAAGAGCCTTGTACCTCCAGAATGTGTACTGATTTCAGAAATTGCAATCAAACCTCCCACCACAGGACAAAAACAACAACCTCCCAATCACTCTTGAATAAGAGACATTATAAGGGAATACAAAAAAAGTAAAACACTATTATTATGATAATATCACCTGAAGAAAAGAGTTGTGAGATAGACTTAAAATGTTTATTTAGACTGGAGGGCATGATGGTTGGGTAGGAGCCTGCACAGCACCACTTGTGCAGAGGGGGTCAAAAGTGGCTAATAGATGTCTGCCTTCCTGTCGATCCTGGAAACAAGGTCACTGGGAGTCCACAGAGAGGTCGGCGTGAGTGAAGGAGAGAGAAATGGGACAATCTGCTCACAGGACCAGAGAGAGCAAAGAGGATGCCCATACTGGGGAAGGGGCAGCCGACAAAGGGGCAGCCGACAAATCCCCAGGTTTATGTTTTGGGTAAGGATATGGTAACCACAGCGCCTGGAGGGCCCCTGCACTGCAGCCGGCCTGCAGAACCACACGGATACCTGAGGGAGGACCCTGCACTGAAGCCGGCCTCCAGAAGGACAGAGACCCGAGGGAGGGCCCCTGCACTGTGACAGGCCTCCAGAAGGACAGAGACCCAAGGGAGGGCCCCTGCACTGCAGCCGGCCTCTGGAAGGACAGAGACCCGAGGGAAGGACCTCCACTGCAGCCAGCCTGCAGAACAACACAGAGACCCGAGGGAGGGCCCTGCACTGCAGCTGGCCTCTGGAAGGACAGAGACCCGAGGGAGGGCCCTGCACTGCAGCCGGCCTGCAGAACAACACAGAGACCCGAGGGAGGGCCCTGCACTGCAGCCGGCCTGCAGAAGGACAGAGACTCGAGGGAAGGACCTGCACTGCAGCCGGCCTGCAGAAGGATAGAGACCCGAGGGAAGGACCTGCACTGCAGCCGGCCTCTGGAAGGACGGAGACCCGAGGGAGGGCCCTGCACTGCAGCCGGCCTGCAGAAGGACAGAGACCCGAGGGAGGGCCCTGCACTGCAGCTGGCCTCTGGAAGGACAGAGACCCGAGGGAAGGACCTGCACTGTGACAGGCCTCCGGAAGGACAGAGACCCGAGGGAGGGCCCTGCACTGCAGCCGGCCTCTGTAAGGACAGAGACCCGAGGGAGGGCCCTGCACTGCAGCCGGCCTGCAGAAGGATAGAGACCCGAGGGAGGGCCCTGCACTGCAGCCGGCCTGCAGAAGGACAGAGACCCGAGGGAGGGCCCTGCACTGCAGCCGGCCTGCAGAAGGACAGAGACCCGAGGGAGGGCCCTGCACTGCAGTCGGCCTGCAGAACAACACAGAGACATGATCAGAGGCCGTGCTGTGCACTGCTCCAGAGAGAAAGCATGGCTGCCTTTTGCGCAAGCCTTGGGTGCCGCCCCTGGCTGTATTGTGACATCCCAACTCTGGGACTCTACTTTTGCCCGGGAATCAGAAATGCCACTGCTGCCTCGTCCTTCCCTTACCTGCCCACCGCTCTCCGTGGGGAAGGAGCGCAGTGTCCCAGCACTAAGCAGGCCGGTGGTGGAGCGACCCGCGCCCCTCCCAATGCTGCCGGAGAAACCCGGGCAGAGCATGCGACCACGCCCCTAGGCCCTCGCTGCATCCTGCGCAATTCCGCTTATCCACCTCCTGTGGGTCTCAGGCAGAGGACACGCCCTGAGTCCTCAGTCCTTGGCACCCACCACCCGCTATCAGGTCGGGTGCTCCGCTGTGGCTGTCATTGTCACCACTGCCCCTGGGGAGGCCCCAGTAGGGTATGAGCCAACTCAGCAACTGCTGCTGCGGTATCTGACCAGACTATACAGCACACACCTGCTCCCGTGTACACGTTCTGTACGCTGCGCCCTGAGCGTGCTGCTCCCACGCTACTCACCTTGGCGCCAGGGCCGCACTAGCCGCACACGCCTGCTTCGTCCTGCTCGGGCACCCTGCCCTCTGTTCTGGGGACACATTGAGCCCTGCACAGATGACATGGACCTGCTGTGCCCCAGGGCCCACTCTGCTCCGTGGTCCCACTGCACTCCGATCGTCCCCACCTGCGTGCCCCACAAGTCGGTAGATGAGGATGTATGCTACCCCCAGAGTAACCCCTCTGCCCCGCGAGCGCACTCGGTCCCACCGCCAGCCCCTGTAGTGTGTGCCTGGTGCCCACTGCCACAGCGGCTCAATGACAACCACGGGAGGGGGGAGACACCGCAGGGCAGCGGTATTTACAGGTATTTCTGCCTGCCCAAGCTTTCTGAGTAGAACTCAAGCACACAATCCAAGGCCAAGCCCCCCCTTCACCAAGATACAGTCCCAGCAGAAAACTAACCTGCTACCTGTGTTGACCTGAGAGAAGTGGCCTCAGAGGAAAAGGAACTAGCCTATCAACTCTGCAAATCAGGCTGTCTCAACACCATCGAATTATCAAAAAAGTTCTTCAGCAATGAACTCCAACCTAAAGGAAATTATTGAAATGACTGATACAGAATTCAGATTATGGATGGCAAGGAAAATGAATGGAACTGAGGAAATGGTAGAAAATTATCTCAAAGAAACCAAATAAATAATTTAGGACATGAGTCAAAGATTCACTAAAGACATAGAAAAATTAGAAAGGAGATAAAAGAACTTAAAGATATGAAAGAGTCAGTTAGAACATTTCAAAATACAGCAGAAAGATTTAACAACAGACTTTCAAAACAGAAAATAAAAATTTCAGAGCTCGAAGATGAGGATTTTCGAGTAAGTAATGTGGGAGAAAGAACAAAGAAAAATGAACGACTACCATGAGAAATATGAATTTATACAAAGCGAGCTAATATAAAAATCATAGATATCTGGGATTGTTGGCTTTCTTCATGTGGATTAATTTGAGTTCTCTATAGATCCTGGATATCGAGCCTTTGTCTGATTCAAAATATGCAAATATCCTTTCCTATTGGGTAGGATGTCTATTTGCTTTGGTTGTTGTCTCCTTAGCTGTACAGAAGCTTCTGAGTTTAATTAAGTCCCATTTGTTTATTTTTGTTGTTGTTGCAATTGCCATGGCAGGCTTATTCAAGAAGTCTTTCCCCAGGCTGATATCTTCCAGTGTTTTTCCTATGCTTTCTTTCAGGATTGTTATTGTGTCATGCCTTAAATTTAAGTCCTTTATCCAACCTGAATCAATTTTTGTGAGTGGAGAAAGGTGAGGGTCCAGTTTCAGTCTTTTACATGTGGATATCCAGTTTTCCCAGCACCATTTATTGAATAGGGAGTCTTTCCCCCAAG